>BQKN01066020.1:1386729-1422835 GCA_022839385.1 Asparagus kiusianus
CCGTTGACTTTTCGTCCGAACTCGGATTTGAGTGATTTCGGATGCGTGACGGTGAGATCTGTAGGCCCCGATGGTTGGATTATCAGTGGGGTGATCGGGGCATGGCGGGCGTTGGCCCAATTGCGGTGATCGCGGGGTTTTCGGTCAACCCGTATCTTCGTGATTCTGACATTCTGTCGGCTCACGTAATCCGTCGGTTTGCTTCAGTCGCTCACCGGCGTCATTTGAGCTCTTGTGAACAGGGTAGTGACGTTCAGTCGTCGCTTGTTAACACCGAGCTGTGAGTGGGGACCTATCGGCAATTTTTGATGCCTACAGTTGGCAGATTAGATTTATTTGATACATTTTAGTGTAGATTTACTTTAATATTATTTAATTTTTGTTATTTATTTTTATGCTTTATAGAATTTATTTTCTTTCATTTTTCTTTTACAATATAGATTTACTTTTATGTTCTTTTATTTTTGTTAGTTAGATTTCCTTTATGCTCATAGTTTAGATTTTTATTTCCTTGTTCTTGTTCCTACTTTTGTAGTTAATTTTTATTTTGAATTAACTTCTTTTATGATCTCTACTATTCATTTTATTCTCTTTTTATTTTTTGAAATGTGCAATTAAATATTGTAGGAATTCTAGAATTGTATAAAACTATATAGTTTAATTTTTTTATGATTTTTGGATTGCTCTTTGTGCTCAAAATGATCATGTTTAGCTAATCAACTAGAGACCTAATTGATAGAACAAAGTTTTGATAATTTATGCTTATCGTAAGTGATTTTGTATGTTATTCTTATGAATTCTAAAATTACTATCTAATTATTACTCTTTTTATGAATTATAATTTTACTTGTATAATTATTTGATAGATCATGCCTTCCTTATGTGGTTCGATAATCTATACTTAATAAAAATCTAAAGTAAAATACGATAAAATAGAGTATTTCATAAATCCTAAATAAAATTTACTAATGAATTCAATTCTAAATTCATATCTTCTCTCTTGATTTCCTCCAATTTTCACTTGTTTTGATTATTTCTCTTTTTAATTATTTTTCTAGTTTTGATTTTATTGTTATCTCCTATTTTCTTTATTTCTCTTCCTTGTTACTCTTTAATTTTTTTGATTTTTCACTCTCTTTCTCCTCTTTTATTCTAGTTTTCTTTCATGTATAACTAATCACACACTCTATATGTCTCTTCACTTTCACTCCTCTTTGTCCACACATAACTTTAGATTCTAACGTAGAATATTTCCTACACACCTGTCTTGTGGGTTTGATATTGTACTATACTATAACTTGATTGTGCGCTTGCAATATTGATACTTTTTTCACAACAAATCAAGTTTTTAGCGTCGTTGTCGGGGAAGGCGTTTAGAATTAGAAATTTTCAATTATAGTTCTTTCATTTGTGTGTTTTTTGTGAAGGAACAAGTTTGAAGCTTAAAGATGGAGGATTGAAAATTTGCTTAAAGTGTAAGTCCTCTTTCTATTTTTAATTTCACCCTCTAGTTTAGTTTCTCACAATTAGAGATAATTAGAAACTATAAAAAATAACAAAATTTATCCTATCAACCTAATAAAATAGCCTCCACTTGAATAACTATTAACAAGATAATAAATTCAAATAAAAGCTCTCTTTCTCACATTTATTTAATTGTTAACCCTAACTAGAAATTAAAAAAAAATCTTTTTTGCATCCTTTTGTAATTGCTTTTAATTCTTAATGTGTTGCATTGCATATAGTTAGTAGAAATTCACCAAAGTGATCTGAGTATTTTAATTTGAGCACTCATTTGAAAATACTCTTAAGGGCAAAAAAAATCACTGATCAAGATAAGGTGAGGGATTTGATAATTAAATTTTTATTACATTTTTATAACCTTATTATCTATTTTATTTGAATAAAAATTTCACTAATAAATATGTTTATCTTAATTTGCAGGTTAATAAAGAAATAATGAATAAAAATCCAAAAGAATTAATTTTATGATTTTCTACCATTTATTGAAGCCAAAATATGAAGAAAAAATAAGGCCCAAGAAAGCGAAAGGATTTATGGAAAGATTAGGTCAAGAAATTAATAAAAAATTAAATCTATTGTAAACCAATCGGTCGGCCAACCGATTGGCCGACCGACTGGTCAACTAATTGGTTCATAACAAAAATAGAATACTGGCTAAAATTTAATCCTTGATCACCAAGCAATATCCAAGGATTCTTATTTATTGCTGTAGGCTATAAATAGGGGTAAATGATGAGGGATTTGAGTGTAATTTTTTTTTATAAAAACTCTATTTAGAGAGGAGAGTTACTCTTAGTTGAGTAGACCTTCCAAATATTACAACTTTGTTATAATTAATAAAATAATTTTTTCACCTCTTCATATCTTTATTTTCTTCTCTTTATTTAATGATAAAGATGAAGATGAAGATAAAGATGAAAATGAAGGCTTGCTTTCAAGAGGCTAAAACCCTCTTGCAATGTAAAATTTCTCTTTTATCTTTTTTTTTGTCAAATTTTATTTTCTTGTTTTAGATATTCAAGAGACTAGAACCCTCTGGTTTTAGATTTATTTTGATGCATTGTAGAGTAGATTTACTTTCATGTCTTTATTTTTACATTATTTTCTTGCCTTTTTATTTTTTAGTATAGATTTATATTCTTGCATAGTTTAGATTTCGTTTTATGTTCCTTTCTTTTTGTTCATAGTTTAGATCTTTAATCTTTGTTCTTACTTTCCTCTTTGTAGTTAGTTCTTATTTTCATTCTCTTGCTTTTATTCTCTCTACTCTAGATTTTATTTCTTTATTTTTATTTTAAAAGATGTGGAGCTAATTCTTATAGAAATTCTAGAATTGTATAAGACTAGTTTAATTTCTTTTATAATTTATGAATTATTCTTTTATACTGAAAATAATCATGTATAGGGTAATGAACTAGAGAACTAATTTCTGAAAGATGAATTTGATAATGTATGATTATCTTGAGTGATTTGATAGATTATGCTTATGAATTCAAGAATTACTTATGTAATTATTATTCTATTCATGAATGTTAATTTTACTTGGATGATAAATTGATATGTTATACTTTCCTTAGGTGGTTTGGTAGTATATGCTTAATAAATCTTAAGTAAAATGTGACAAAAAAAGAATAGTTCATAATTTCTAAGTGAAATTAACTAGTGGATTCAATTCTAAATTCCTCATATCTCTAATTGAATCCTCCAATCTTTTACTTTCTTGATTTTTCTCTTTATTCTTTATTTTTCTTTATTTGTTTCTTGATTTTATTTTTCTCTATTTCTTCATTTTGTTTCTTCCCTCTTAATCTATTTTTGTTTTATTTGCATATAGTCACAACCATTCTCTCTCAACAACCACTTTTGTCACTCCTAATTGTCACACACACAATTTAAGAACCAATTTTGATTATCTCCTACAACACCTTCTCATAGCATCGTTTTTTTATACTATAACTTGATAGTTGTGTGCTTGTAACTAAGGTTATTATTTACCCTTATCAAGTTTTTGGCGTTGTTGCTGGGGAATAGTGTTTATAAGTAGGATTTTTCTATTTCGGTTCTTTGATTTTTATGTTTTTGTTTGAAGGAACCACATTAAGATTGAAGATCAAGGAATGGAGGTTGAAGATTGAATATTTGCTTATGATAACTCCTCTTTCGAGTATTTTCAATTCCACCCCTTTTAATTAGTTTCTCATAATTAAGGATAATTAGGATCTAAATTTTTTTTGGGCAACCCTAATAAAATTCACCATCCATGTGGACATTTACTAGCAAGATAATGAATTCAAACAAGAGCTCTCTTTCTCACATTTGTTTGATTATTAGCCCTAATTAAAAAAATAAAAAAATTTATTTTTACATCATCTTGTAGTTGCTTCTAACTCTTGAGGTTGCATTGTATAATTAGTAGGAATTTACTAAAGTGATTTGAGCATTTTGATTTGACACACACTTGAATATACTCTTAAGGGCAATACCTCCTAATCAAGATAAGGTAAGGAATTTCATCACTCTTTCCTTAGCTCACAAATCACTAATTTCTCAATATGCAAACCCAAGCCTTTTAAAACTTATTAGACATTGGCCCCTAAGTGATACGAATCATCGTGTGAGCACCTTTGATCGCGGAATTATCAAAGATGGTTGAGAAAAAAAATAACAAGAACACAAGAACAATTCAGTGGTGGCGAAGGAAAATACCTTCACTAGATTATGAGAATTAAATAGCTTACAATCTCACTAGAATTGAAGAATAATCTCTCTCAATTCTCAAATACAATATAATCTCTCTTGATTATTTTAAAACCCTAAAACAATCCCTTATATATGTGTAACAACATGGATGACAAAGTGGTAAATAACCAAGCCCAAACCCTATAGGAATTCGTGTAAACAGAAACCCAAACGAACCAGGAAACCATCAATAAGTCGACTCATGTACATATATGAGTCGACTCATGACACATGGGTCGACTCATGACAGGCATGAGTCAACTCAACCTGAAGAGTCGACTCATGTGCATGTATGAGTCGACTCACGGGCTAAAAACTAGATGCTTCGATTTTTCGATTCACCGTCTCATTCCACGTTTCGACCTGCATTCTACTATGTTGTTTTACACCTCTATTCTTAAGTTACCATGAGAATCATCTATCCTCAAGCTCCTATGAGTATCGCTAAGTTTTAAAGAGGAGATACACCCGTATCATGTAGATACACCCATATCATGGCTCCCCCCTTTAGGAACTTAAAGTTCCGTTCAAGTTAGAACTTCAGCTGAGGAAACTCGCGAGCTCCTCCTTCCCTGTTGAATCACTTAGCCTTGCTAGGAACCTGACCTTGACGTCCAATGAGAAATGACTCCTTCGTCCCCCGCCTCGTCATGATCATCTTCCACTCCAAAATGCATTCTTCTTTCAGCGACTTTGCTCTATCAAACCATAAGCCTTCAACATGCGACAAGATCACCTTGTCGTCACCTTCATCATCTAGTAATGGAGGCTCAAACAACTTCAAATACCTGGCATTGATCACCGAATACATGCCTAAGTATGGTGGTAAATCCAGCCTAAAGGGGTTGTCACCAATCTGATCGAGAATTCAAAACAGACCATAGCGTATAGGTTTCAACTACTTTCCTTCTCCCTTTAGCCTCTCCTTACTCAATTTTAGCCATACCATGTCGCCTATGCTAAAGTTACAAGGAACCCGATGCCGATCATGTTTCACCTTGTACTTGACTTGTGATTTTTTTAATTGAGCTTCAACCGTGGCATGAATATGTGTAATCTTCTCCAAAAATCGCTAAGCACGTTGTCTCTCACTCCATTCCTTGCAGTCGGCCGTAGCTTCACTGGAAAACACGAGATCAAATAGACTCAAAGGTAAAAACCCATAACAAGTCTCAAACGGTGACTTTCCTGAAGATCCATGAATAGCCCGATTAAATACAAACTAAAGATATGGTAAGCTCTCATCCCAAGTCTTGAGATGCTTGGAATTATATCCTCTCAACACATGTACCATAGTCCGATTAACTACCTCTATTTGTACGTCGATTTATGGATAAAAATATGTGCTCTTCTTCAACCTAGTGTCCATCAAGCTCCACAAAGAATCCCAAAAGTGTCCGAGAAACCGGCTATCTCGATCTAAAATAATCAAATTCGGCAACCCAAAATGCTTCCACACATGCTCAAAGAACAATTGCGCCGCACCCGCTCCCGTCACGGTCTTCTTACAAGGAATCAAGATGATCATCTTGCTGAACCGGTCCACCACAATGAACAAATAATCATTCTCACGCTTAGTCGTCGGCAATCCTCCTAAGATATTCATAGAAATACTCTCCTACGGTCTCAACGATACCGACAATGGTAGATACAATCCATTTTTTCTATTAGAAGGCTTCGATATGCAATATATCTTACACCCTCTAACATACTTAGTGACATCCTCTAACATCTTCGACCAAAAGATATGGCACTGTAGATTGAGAAGCGTCTTCTGTAGATTGAGAAGCGTCTTCTAAATCCCAAAATGACCTTGCACACGTGATGTATGGGCTTCTCAAATCCACTACAGTCGGTCGCCATCCTCCGGAATGCATAGCGACGTCCCTTGATACCACAAACCATCTGCACCAATCTCAAACTCCATCTTTCAACCAGCCTTCGCCTGCTCAAACACACTGTTGAAATCTCGGCTGGATGTGTACATCTGTACATACTCTAAAGGAATGAAGGGCTGAATGCGCATCGCCACCAACAGAGCTCTCACGGGTGGAAAAGATAACATATCGACTAACTTGTTCGTCATCCCCTTCTTGTACCTAATGATGATATTGAACACCATCAAATAGGACATCCACTTCATGTGCCGTGCCTGCTGTAGCTTCGTCTGGGCATGTAAAATTTCTAATGGCTTGTGATCTGAGTGCACAACCACCTCCTTTCCCAACAAATACACCCGCTAATGCTTGATTGCTTGATAAAGTGTATAAAACTCCTTATCGTATGTGGGGTAGTTATGAATAGCACCCGTAAACATTTCTGAATGGTACTCCACTGGCTTCTCAGCCTGAATCAACACAGCGCCCATAGCATAACTAGAGGCGTCGGTCTCTACCTTGAAGGTCCTATATAAATTCAGCAATGCCAATACTGGTGCCTCCGAGATCTTCCTCTTTAATAACTGAAAAGCTTCCTCATATGTCCTCCCCAACTCGAACTGAACCTTCATCTTTGTAAGGCTATGTAAAGGTGCCGCATAAGTCGAGAAATGTCGAATGAACTTACGTAAATACTGGCAAGCCCCCATGAAGCTTCTCACCTCCGTCACTGTCTTTGGTGTCGGCCACTTCGTGATCACCGCCACCTTGCCTGGATCTATCCTCTGCCGGTCTTTCCCCATGATGAACCCGAGATACACCAACTCATCCTTCCTGAATTCGCACTTCTTCCCGTTAAGCTTCAGCTATCCGTTCTGCAGCACTTCAAACACCTTCTCGACATGAACAGGATGCTCCTCCCAGGTCCTTCTGTACACCAAGATATCATCGAGGTAAACTATCACAAAATCCTCTATAAAAGGTCACAACAAATCATTCATAAGTCTCATAAAGGTAGCCGGAGCATTGCACAATCCAAACAACATCACCAACCACTCGAACAGGCCCTGCTTGGTCTTAAACGCAGTCTTCCAAGTGTCATCCTCCTGAATCCTCACCTAATGGTAACCAGACTTCAAATCTAGCTTCGTCAAAAACCTCGCTCCTTCTAACTGGTCTATAAGATCATCAATCCGAGGTAATGGATATCGATTCTTAATGGTTATCTTTTTGAGCGCCCGGTAATCCACGCACATGTGCCATCCTCCATCCTTTTCGGGCACCAACAACACTGGTGACCCGCAAGGGGAACAACTTAGCACAATCATTCCTATCACCAAAAGCCCCTAAACTTGCCTCTTGATCTCCTCTTACTCCTCTACAGATGTGTAGTATAGACCTATATTCGGCAAAGAACCCTCCTGAAACTTGCTCAAGGTAGTCAAGCACACCCTACTCAGCTGCTCCTCATAAGGCCTAATGACTAACAATATAAACCTCTTGCTCGCATTCACTAGCCTCTTCTCCTGAGTCACTGTCACCAAACTCGTCTCCTATAGAAGAGATGCCGAACGAAAGATGAATTGCTCGCCATCTCTGGTGAACGTATACTTCTGGGCTGGCCTATCGTAGACTGCAAACCTGTCCCATAAATAAGGATTGCCCAGTATTACTTGGCAAACATCCAACGGAACGATGTCGCATGTGATCTCGTCAATATACGACTCGTAGAGTGCAAATAAGAAAGTGCATTGGTTAACTATACTCAATCCAGTCTCCTTCTGAATCCACCCCTAAAGGATAAGGTTTTGGACGTTTAACCGTCTTTAATCCCAGCTTCTGAACCAAGGCCTCAAATATCAAATTATTCTGGCTTCCTGGATCCACAATAGCATCAACCAAGATGGTCTTAACATGTAATTTCAAAACAAAGAGCTGCCCCCTCGGGTCTTCATCCTCCGTTGTGGTCTACTTCCCCGCCATAAGGTTAGACTGCTATTGGGTGTTGTCATCCCAGGAACTTCCTTCGGACCCTGAGCTACTACATATGCCTTCTTCTCCTCGTTTTTCTTCAGTCCTTTTGGCTTCAAATGATGATACTTCTCCCAGCAACGATCAAGTACGTGTCCTGTCTGTTTGTAGTGTTTACATGTCAATCCTGCCTTCCCCGAATCACCCTTCTTCTTCTTTTCCTTAGGCTCAGAGCCACTCGACTTGCCTCCCATCTATTTGGAGTCTCCCTTCATTTTGTTATCCTTCTTTTGCCTGCCCTCAATAGCAATGGCCTTCACACTCGATTCTGCCATGGACTCGACTGTGAACAACTTCATCTTCTTTTGGATATATTCATTCAGACCCACCATATACTTCATAAAGATAAGATATTCCTCCGTCACGATGTTGAGAACCATCGCATGCTGCTGGAACTCCGTCGTATATTCTTGAACTGTCTGATTGAATCTTTAGTGCAAGCTGTACTACTTGTACCAACGCTCCTCAAGGAACCCCACTGGATAGAATTGCTTTCTCAGTAGCTCCTTAAACTTGTTCTACGACACCGCCTTCTTCTCCTGCTTGCAGTAAGATTTCCACCACGTTAACGCATGCCTTGAAAGCTTTAAAGTCGTGAACACAATCTTCTCCTTGGATGAATATCCATAGAGAGTGAAATACATCTCCATACGCTCGATCCAATCATCGACCTTCTCCACATTGACACTCCCATCATAAATAGGAATCTCCATCTTAAAATTAATTTTCAAATTCTGGTAGTAATTTTTACCCTCTTGATGCGGAACAGTTTTAACAATCTCGACCTCCCTATCAGAATCAGATTCTTCGCTTTCTCCATCGGACTCCATAAGTTTCTTCTTGCCTTTCAAAGAAGATTCCTCCTTTTTGCCCTTCTCTTAGAAAATATTGACGAGCTGTGTGAGAGTCGAACTTATTGTCTCCATCTATTTCTTTAATACATCTAGCCTCGCTGAACTATCTCCTTCAGTCATCTTCTTCTTGCTTAATTTATGGACCCCTTCTAATGAAATAAGGATCTTGCCTAACTTCTTGTATTGCGATCGAGTCAGAACCATATACAGGATGCCCCCTTCACAGGATCTGATCGCTCTGATACTAACATGATACGATTCATCGTGAAAGCACCTTTGATCGTGAAATTATTAAAGGTGGCTGAGAAGAAAATAATAAGAATACAAGGACAATTCAGTGGTGGTGAAGGAAAATACCTTCTCTAGATTATAAGAATTAAATAGCTTACAATCTCTCACAATCTCACTAGAATTGAAGAACAATCTCTCTCAATTCTTAAATACAATCTAATCTCTCTTGATTGTTTTAAAACCTTAAAATAATCCCTTATATATGTGTAACAATATGGATGGTAAAGTGGTAAATAACCAAGCCCAAACCCCACAGGAATTCGTGTAAACAGAAACCTAAACGAACCAGCAAACCATCGATGAGTCGACTCATGTGAATATATGAGTCGACTCATGACACATGGGTCGACTCATAACAGGCATTAGTTGACTAATCAGAAATTTCTGACAAAATGGCTGGGTTTCGTGAGTCGACTTATGACAGTCATGAGTCGACTGGTCAGAAGCTTCTGACAAACGGTTAGGCTTCGTGAGTCGACTCATGAAAAGCATGAGTCGACTCAACCTGATGAATCGACTCATGTGCATGTATGAGTTGACTTACAGGCTAAAAACTGGATGCTTAGATTCTTCGATTCACCGTCTCGTTCCACGCTTCGACCTACGTTCCACTTGTTGTTTTACACCTCTATTCTTAAGTTACTATGAGAATCATCTATCCTAAAGCTCCCATGAGGATCGCTAAGTTCCAAAGAGGAGATACACCCGTATCATGAAGATACACCCGTATCACTAAGGACTCAAACTCATTAAGGAACAAGAAATTCTTAAGTGAACCGGTTTAAATTCACTTATATCTGTTGGTATCTAAAGCAAGATTTAGGGATTACGTAAAGCACTCTTCAAGAAATGAGGTACTTAATTTATCTTTAATCTCCCTCTAGTACTATCCTTACCTGGCTAACTGATCGAGCAAACTTCAAATTTTCACTAAAAGAGTTTTTAGTTAGGAGCTGGTCTAGTTGAGTCTAGGCTTAATCCTAGAATTAAAGGTGATTGATACAAAATGATTGCTCTTGATTTGTTTTAGTTAGGCTTTTCTTATATCTTCCACCTTCTTCTCCTTATCGTTAAGGTATTTTAGTTTTTCTCTTAAAAAATTGTGTTAGATTTTTTCCCTCTAATTTTTCTCTTAACTTTTTTCTCTCTCTAATATTTTTATAAAAAATTCAAAAAGAATTTATTTTGGTATATGCAATTTTGGATTAGGGATAATACTAATCATTTAATCTGCATTGAGCCAATTTTTGAGATTAAAGAAATAGCTAACACCAATCCACACCTTCTTCAAAATATGTGTTACCTAACTAGGAATACAATCTCATCTTGCATTAAGCTACATAATGTTAATGGAACTAATTTTGAACTTAGATCGTATCTCATAAACATGCTTTCAAAATTCTTAGGAAATAAAATAGAAGACGCTTACATTTTTATCTCTGAGTTTGAGGAAGTTTGTCTTATGATTAATATTAGGAAACTATATGAGGATGCAATTAAGCTTAGATTTATTCCTTTTGCTCTTAAGGACAAAGCTAATAAATGATTGTATAACTTACCTAAAAATTCTATCTTAACTTGGGATAAATATATCACCATTTTTTTGAAGAAAAATTTCCATATTACAAAATGGTTAAGCTTCGAAATAACAATCAGAACTTTTTCAATGCGTCAAGGGGATGAATATATCACTATTTTTTCAATGCGCCAAGGGGATCTCATGAAAAAAATGCCGATGAAGCCTAAAATTTTTTAGAGAGTTTATCTAAAAACCTTGCAATGGGAACATTGTGATGAAAGAGTTTTATCAGTTCCGTAACCCAAATCTAGTGGTCTTTCTTTAGAGTCAAACATAGCCTCTGAAGCAAAGATGACTACAATTCTGTGTAGGTTAGAAGCCTTGAAAATTAAAGAACGAGCTCCAGCTCAAATCAATCAAGTTTCTATCTTACGTTGTCATAATTGTCTTCCTTTAGCCAATGTTTCAGAGGAATGTCCCCTCTTAGGAAACACTCAACCACTAGAGCAGGTGAATGCTGCATTTTATCAATCTGGAATTAATCCATTTTCTTCAACCTACAATCCAGATTGGAAAATCATCCTAATTTTGCAAGGAATCAGGGAAATTACTCTGAAAATCAAAACTTCTATCCCAATTCAAACCAAAAATTTTCTAGAGGAAACACGGTTCCATTCAACTCAATAAATAGTTTTCAACAATCTAATCTGCCTTTTCCAAACTAGCATCCTTCTCATCCTCCAAGTTCTAATAATGATAAACGTCTTAGAAAAAGGTTTAGAGGCTATGATTAAAGTTTCTACACGGACCACCAACATGTTGACCTAATCATCCAACACTCTAAATTCTTGCATGCAAATAACTAGCTAAGTACTCAACTCAAACACTCAAGTCATAGCCAGGTTAGAAACCCAACTTGGGCAACTAGCCAATGCTGTGAGTGAAAGAGAGAAAGAAAAGTTTCCAAGTCAACCTGTTGTTAACCCTAAATACACTGGATCAAGTTCAAACTAACCGACTCAAGTGAATGCAGTTCATACGTCATGATCCGGGAAACAGATAGATAAGAAAGTTAAAATGCCACCAGATCAAGCACCTTTTCCCATCCAATACACTCCTTCTAATAAAATGAATCCTTCTTATGACCAAGAAACGGAAACCGAGGCTGAGTCTTATCCAGATAGGTATAAGTCCGTTGCTCCCTTTCTAGGTACACTCAAACCTAGGAAAAACTCTCTCTAGATAGAAAAATCCTAGAAACTTTCAAACAGGTCAAGGTTAACATCCTTCTCTTAGATACAATTGAACAAATTCTCTCTTATGCAAAATTCTTAAATAACCTATGTACTAAGAAAAAAACCACTAATATTTCCAAGAAAGTTTTTTTAGCTGCCAACCTGTGTAACATATTTTCAAAGCCCATGCTCCTGTAATATAAGGATCCTGGTTGTCTCACTATTTCTTGTGTTATAGGAAATACCCTCATTGATAAGGTATTTCTGGACTTAGGAGCTAGTGTGAACCTTCTTTCATATTCAGTCTATCAATAGCTAAGTGTAGGACAGCTTAAACCAATAAGATACACCCTACAATTAGCTGGTAGATCCGTTCCCAAATGAGAGATAAAGAATGTTTTGATCAAGGTTGGCGAGTTTATTTTTCCTGTTGATTTTATTATCCTAAAAATACATCCCATTTCCAATCTCAAAGGTCAAATCTCAGTTATCTTAGGAAGACTATTCTTAGTAACATCAAATGCTTTGATCAATTGTAGAACTGGTCAAAAGAAGCTATCTTTTAGGAATATGACTGTTGATTGTAGACGGTAAAAATTACCTTTGTAGACTTACATGAAATTTGCTTGCGAGTCGGAGTCACCCACACAATTTGAGGGCAGGGCTCACCCATGGGCTTGACTCGCTAGCACGAACCCAAACCACGCGGTCTCCAAATTTGCTCGTATTTGTTGGCCACAGACTCGCCTGTATGATCGGCTCGCCCGCATGAGTCAAGATCATCCAAATGACTTAAATTCGCCTGTTTACTCAACTCGCCCGCTCGAGTCGAAAGTCAAATGCGCCTACGAACTTTAGGATCGCCAGTGTACTTGACAGCCGCTATACCATGTACAGGGATGGGCCTTCCCACTTCCCGTGACGTGAAGGGAGGGAGCACAGTACTCCAAACCCATCAAGTAGCCGCTCACAGTATGAGCGACCAGTCAAATCCATGCAGTCACTAAGTCCGCCTGCATGCTCACAATTGAAGCTCATCTCGCCTGCACGAGTCAAGAGCTGAATACGCCCGTGATCAACAAGCTCGCCAGTGTACACGACAGCCGCTATACCACGTACAGGGATGGGCCTTCCCACTTCCCGTGACGTGAAGGGAGGGAGCACAGTACTCCAAACGCATCAAGTAGCCTCTCACAGTACGAGCGACCAATCATATCCGTGTAACTGTCGAGTCCACCTGCATGTGCACGATTGAAGCTCATCTTGCCTGCATGAGTTAAGAGCTGAATCCGCCTGTGATCAACAAGTTCACCGAGCTAGCCAGAGTATCTGACAGTCGCAATAGCATGTACGAGGATGGGCTTTCCCACTCCTCACGATGTGAAGGGGAGGAGTACAGTGCTGCGAGCCCATCAAGCAGCCGCTCATAGTACAAGCCAAAAGCATGGCATTTCCCAATAGTACATGGTCACATCCTATGATTCAGGGAGCAGTCACGCCATTTCTCCCCCTATTTAAGAACCTCTCCTGCAATAGGAAAGGGGTCCAAGATTGAAAAGTTCAAAAAGAACAATTAAAGAGCGATTCGTCCAGAATCCCTTTAACTAAATCAATCAGTTAATCGAACCACTAGCTCTTGACTCTCAACTGAGTCGACGACAAGCTCTTTGCATAATCTTTGCACTATAGCATCTTCTCCTAGTTTCGGGCCCTGATCGCCGTCGAACTCAGAGACTCGAACTCTATGACTCAAGCTTCTACTGCGTACCGAAGCTCACCAGCAACCTCGATCGAATCGTCCAAGGGAAGCAGACTCGGTGTGAGAACCGAGCAAAGCATCCTGTAGCTACCAAAAGTCCCCACGTTAAACAAGGAGGGCATTCCCTCTGCTTCTGTTGTAATTTTCGATTCATTAGTTTATAATAAGTTATTCTTATCAATACAAACGAAATCCCTATTTCGGGAGATCAAAAATCTACACCTACAGAAGATAGCGACCACAGTGGGAGAAACTATTTCTTCAACCGAAATGGTGGTAGCTTAGTTCAACGAGGTTGCTGTTAGGACAACTGTGAAGTCCCTAGAAATCGAGTTCGACCAAGCCAAGTACGAGGAGTACTTATCTTCTTCCTCCTCTAGTGGTGATGTGTCCTGCAAACGCCACAGAGTCATGTGTAGAGGCCGACCTCAAACGGTCAAAGCCTCCGTGCCTGGAGACTCTATCCGAGTTACGTCGGGGGAGCGCACTCCCTCCGAATCGATCAAGGCCAAGCCAGAGGTCGAGAGTATAGGACGAAGGACTGCCAGAAGGGTCGCTAAACAACCCTCGTAGACACCCGCCCAGGAGGAAACAGTGGTTCATTTCGGCGCAGACCATGCCATCGCAATCCATATAGAAGCTCCTCTCTCCAGAAGAGCTCGCCAGCGGCAATGACAGGCCCTCGCTCGACAGGAGGCCTGAGCCTTCGCCTCACACGACGGCCTGAGTTATTACCCAGGTTTGAAGAGTGTAAAATGAAGGGGCAACCCTCCCAACATTAGAAGGCTCTCCAAATCAGACGAGCCCTCGCATGCGAGCGTACTTCGCTCTGATCATAATACCCCTCGTTCCGGCGGACTTGGTATTCCTGGCCAACTGGACCACTCAGGCACGCCAATCAAAGTGGGCGAGACCGCCCACTCAAGTGGATTTTGCTTTTCAGGTCACATCCCAGATGCGAACAGACCACCAAGAACGAACAAGCCTACCCGAACAGGCGAACCCTCGAAGGCGGGCGAACCCTACCACGACAACTCGATGGGTAAGCGTAGCGACCGGAAGAGCCTTGACCACAAAGGTAAAGCAGTAGGTGATGTCTTGCAAACACGCCTGCGTGAGCAAGGGGTTGAGTTTCGTCTACATGCTGGAGTTCGCCCCAGCACGAAGACTCGCCTATCAAAGTGAACTCGCCTAACTCCAAAACCTAACCATTCCACCCGGTGTACACCAGGGAGTGCATCCAAAACCTCCTCGTGCGATCATTCGGGTGATCTTTCTGATGTTGGGGGTTGTCGCCAACCGCCCGCAGAAGACCTCCGAAGTTACCTAACTTGCAAACGCACCATACATGAGGCGAATCATCAGTGCCACTGCGAAAGGCTTATCCAAATAGTACTCGCGGCTGCCAATGTATAGGAATGGCGAAACCTTTGGTATTCGGGAGGCTTTCTCAACGGCCTTCCCAACCAAGACCTTCTCGTCGAAGGCATCGTCACCAAAGAGGACGCGCCCCCAATGATCTAGAGCTCCCGTCCGCTACAATCAACAAGATGGACAGGGGTAAAACAGTACTTTCTGACTCCCCAGATGCGGACTCCGTCTTGGGGTCTAATCCTCGGCTTGTTCAACGTGGACAAGGCGGCATATATCAGCGTACCCGTCGTCGGGGGCGAGCATCAGGTTTGATTACTCAACCTTAGCACCTCCCTCCGATGGCGAAGACGAGGTTTACTCAGTGACAGCCACGTCCCAAACATCACACTCAAGTCAGGATGCACTGGCAAGGGCACACATGGCTGAACCCACCCATGAACAGACGGTGGCCCAAAAGTTCAAAGAACAACAAGCGACCGTCGACTCCTAAAGGGAGATGTTGGAGCAGCTTCTGAACAAGAAGAAGAAGAAGAAAAGAACCCAGCACACCTTACCATGGCAAGTGAGGAATAAGGAGTGGGTACCTCCCCATCGTCTAGCGACTGAAACGGAGGATAATATCGGTCCACAATCCGATTACTCTTCCAAGACATCGTTAGGGATGTCGCATACTGGGGGTAACGCCCACGACAAGAGGTTCGATGAGATCCAAAGCCAACTCAACGCTTTGAAACTCCTGCAAAACATGAATAAGCTGGGGGTAATCCGACCTTATCCTATCGAGTAGGATATAGTCCCATACCCAGCGAAGTTCAAGCCAATTAGTTTGGTGCAATTTGACGACAAGGGCTCGCCCTCGCAGCACATTTATTATTTTATGGTGCAAACTGGTTTCCTTACTAGGAATGACGCCATCCTCACCCAGTTGTTCATCGGTACCCTCAAAGGGGTGGCCTTTGAATGGTTCCATAAGTTGGAGCCTGGCTCTATCACATCTTGGGCCGACGTAGAAAAGCTCTTTTTGGCCCGCTTCTTCGATGATGACACGGAGGTGTCGATGGCCACCCTCCTCGTCGAGAAGTAGCAAAATTCGAAATCGGTCAACGATTTCGTAAAGAGATTCAGGAATCGGTCGGTTCACTACCGAGACTAGGTCTCCGAGTCTACATTGATCGAAATGTGCCGTAATAATCTCTCAATCTACATTCTATCCAAGGTCGGCGTGGTGGAAACCCGAACCTGGAAGGAACTTGTTCGCCAGGATGAGCAAGTGGAGAACATGATCAAAAGGCTAGAAGCCGAGGAGCCACATCCCAAGAAGGAAGCCGTAGAGCCGACCGCGCCAAAGAATCCTCCTCGAACAAGAGGAAAAGAGATCATGGCCGTCGATTCCGTCCCGACACCCAAAACAGCTCAAAGATCGAAGCCTAGGCAATTCGAGCAACGCCCCCCGCGGCAATACGACTTCAAGGAAGATCAAGTGGTGGCGACATTTGATACTCTACTCAAGAGAAATCGAATTAAATTACCGGAGGTCACAAAGCCTGAAGAGGCAAGCAAAACCAATGACCCGGATTATTGTGCCTACCACAGATTCCTTGGCCACCACACCTCTAAATGTTACATCCCCAAGGACAAGCTTCAGGCCCTCTATGATGCAGGAGTCCTAAAGAAGGAGAAGATACAAAAGCAGGTGACCACGAATATGATCACCTTGGGTTTTGGGATAGATCTCCCAGAGGTTCAAGCTCCGATAGGGATAATCCCTATCCCCAAGGCAGTCCTGAAAATCACTAATGACGACCCTCACAATCAACGAGGGTAAGGCTTAGTACCCCAGATTTTACCGTCAGGACAGGTGATGTGGGTCCATCCGGATCTCCTCAATGATAAGCAATGGACCTCAAAGCCCTCAAAAAAGGTTAAAGGCAAACCTTGTAATGTCATCTCCGCCATCCTGGGTGGAGATAAGACAGCAATGACCGTCCCCATCGACTTCGAAGAGGAAACCACCATCCTCGCCACAAGGGCAGGGAAGGAATTCGCCAAAGAGTATCTCGCGAGAGTGAAAGACCCGGCAGGGCCTTCTACCAGGACAGCTGTAGCAGCCCCTCCGGGCATCGATAAACCAAGCTCGAGTAATCAACCTTTCTGTTTCAACGTACTCACGTAGCTGAAGAGCATCCCCGCACGAATTACCATGTATGACCTTCTGCGATTATCCAGACCCACCCGGGAAGCCCTACAAGAGGCATTGGCCGACTTGGAAGTCTTCGCTACCCACTTCTCATAGGAAGAAGACACGGAGCGGGAATGTACGATGTGTTGCCAAACCACCGAAAGGCGGGTCCCTTGTATCACTTTCACTCTTGAGGATATGCTCATCAAAAGCACCTCCCATGATCGACCACTGTACTTCACAGGGTACGTCGGTTCCTCAAAAGTGGATCAAATTCAAGTCAACCTAGGGTCTGCACTGAGCATCGTACCCCTAAAACTAATCAAACACCTGGGGGTGCCCTCGAAGCGCCTTTCCACGACAACTACGACTATCTTCGGCTTTAACGCCACGGGCACCCGACCGCTTGGCAAAATACGCCTGAAGTGCCGGATAGGCGACATGAAGATAGAGGTGACCTGTTATGTCATTGACACCGAGCCATCCTATAATATGCTCTTAGGATGACCGTGGATCGACAGTAATCGGATAGTCCCATCTACCTTACTTCAATGCTTAAAATATGTAGACGATTATGATCGTGTGAAAATAGTAGTAGCCGACAAACAACCCTTCAAAGGCATCGATAACTACTTCACGGACTCTCTGCTGTACCAGGACCCTAACGAGCAACCGATCGAGAAACATGAGAGCGGCAACAAGGCGGATAGTGAGCCCGAGTATGGTGACAGCCTGGTCCTGAACGATTTCGAATCAATTGTAATTGGCTACGAAAGTCACAATGTAACCAACGTTGTTCAGGCAAAGGAGATTATTGTGAATGAGAAGTTCAACTTTGCTTATTTGTCATCTTGTTCAACGTCCGAGGATGACACCCCTAATGACCTAATGTCGAAGCTCTATAACGACCGCTCCATGTACTTTCCTGTATGCTTGTCGTATGTTGCGAAGGCACAGCTGATCAAGTCATCACAAGCTGTACTCATCGTACCGACCCTAGATAACTATCAAAAGGATATTATCTTTAGATAGATCGATCACCCCTTGTGCATGCTGTGGGACAAATCTGAAGAAGAAGACCCCGAACTTCAGTTTTCACGGTACAGTCAAACCGCGAAGCACATAATGAGTATGGGATACGACCTCACTCGTCTAGAAGGCATGAATTACGGCCGGGGGTGGAGGACAGTCATCCGACCTACCTACGTGCCTAAAGGTAAACCCTCAAACTACTTCAACAAGACTCGAAGAGGTTTGGGCTACGCCTCTTCCTTATCAGAATTGTTCTGTTATTTCAACAAGGACTCCGACGATGCCCGTTCATGGGATCGGTCATCGACAACCTCGATGTGGGATTCAAACGTCAGCATAGGGGACTTGTTCAACAACCTTACAGTCAACATGGCTATGATTGATCCCGTCAAAATGGCAGAGGACGGACAGGTCTCGCTCTATGATGAGACATGGGACCGCCACGTCAACGCTCAGTGGAACAGCCGCTTCGAGCAACGTGAACCACCGATCGATCCACAAGAAAAAAGATATCATTACTCTCATACGGGAATACATTGATGTCTTCGCATGGAATTACGAGGACATGCCCGACCTCGATCCACGGGTCACCATACATCGCCTCAACATCGGCTCAGACGCCAAACCAGTCAAACAACAGCAAAGGTGGTTTTGTCCGCAAATCATGGAAGTGATTGAGGCCGAAGTGAAGAAGCTGATCGAATCCGGCTTCATCAGAGAGGAACAACACCCCGACTGGGTAGCTAATATTGTTCCAGTCCTGAAGAAGAACGGTAAGATTCGCATCTGCATCGACTTCAGAGATCTCGATACTGCTTGCCCTAAAGATGAGTTTCATTTGCCCATCACGGATGTCATCATTGATAACACGTGCTGGTTTGAGAGGATTTCCTTCATGGATGGATTCTCAGGGTACAATCAAATCAAAATGCACCCTGAGGACAAAAAACACACTTCGTTTAGGACTCTAATGGGGGTATACTACTACACGGTCATGCCTTTTAGGCTCAAAAACACAGGTACAACCTACCAACGCGCCATGAGCATGATCTTTCCAGACCATCTGCGAAAGACGGTCGAATGTTATGTGGACGACTTGGTCGTGAAGAGTCACTATAAAGATGACCACCTCCAAGACTTGAGAGTGATGTTCGAACTCATGAGGACTCATCAACTCAAGATGAATCCTACGAAGTCCTTCTTAGGGATGTCCAGCGGTAAATTCCTTGGTTTCATGGTCATGACGAAAAGGATCCAAATTGACCCAGATAAAGTACAAGCTATTCAAGAGCTTCGGCCGCCCCAAAATCTTAAGGAACTGAGGGGTCTTCAGGGACGATTGGCTTACATCCGGAGGTTCATTTCGAATCTTTTGGGCAAGTGTCAACCCTTCTCCAAACTAATGAAGAAAGGTACTTCCTTCGTGTGGGATGAGCCTTGCCAACGGGCCTTTGAGGAGATCAAAGCTTATCTCTCGAACCCACCGTCCTTACGGCTCCAATCTCAGGAAAGCCATTCCTCATCTAAATTAGGGCTATGGAGCATTCTCTGGGCGCCCTCTTGGCACAAAATGACGATGCTGGCCACGAGCAGGGCATCTACTACCTAAGTAGAACCCTACAAGGCACCGAACAACAATACCCAATGGTCGAAAAGGAGTGTCTGGCCTTAGTATTCGCCATCCAAAAGATACGACACTACTTGGTGGGCCAGACCATCCACGTCATTTCCCGGATGAACCCCATCCGAGTTTTCATGACGCAACCTACGGCTTTAAACCAGCGTTTGGCCAAATGGGCACTCCTACTGTCTCAGTATGACATTCACTTCATGCCACAGAAGTCAGTCAAAGGACAGGCTATCTGTGATCTTATGGCTAGTCATCCGCTAGGGGCGAAGATCGAACTATTCAAAGATCTGTCAGATTAACCCCCCGAGGTCAACACAACTTCTTTACCAGAGTTTTAACAAATGTTCTTCGATGGAGCGTCTCGTGTCGGCACGAGCGGCTCCATTGTTGCAGGAGTGGAAGTAGTCCTCACTTCTCCACATAACCACATATTGCCCCGAGCCTTTTCTCTAACGGAGCTATGCACTAACAACGCGGCTGAGTACAATGCGCTACTCATTGGACTCGAGTTGGCAAGAGAGTTAGGGATAAAACATCTTGAGTCCTACGGCGACTCTCAACTCATCATCAAGCAGATGATGAGGGAGTACGAAGTTAGAAACGACGACTTGATCCCGCTTCACAAAGCAGCTACCAAGCTAGTGGAGTCACTCAAAAGTTTCCGCATCGAGCATGTGCTTCGTTCTAAGAACACGCACGAGGATGCCCTCGCATCCTTAGCGGCTAACTTGGCCCAGCCACTAGAGACGACTCAATGGGTCGCTGTGGCAAGCCGAAGGCTCTTTCGACAAAAGGACGTTCCAGAAGCGAACACCACTCATCAAGTTTCGGATCAGCCCGACCTAAAATATTAGCGTCTCCTGATCATCGATTATGTCCTGTACAGCATGCTGCCTAAAAATGCTAGGGAGCGAGAGTCTGTCCGTCGACATGCCTTGAGGTTCTACTACGATTCGACTACAAAGACGTTGTATCGAAGGTCGTATGGCAGCTTGTTACTTCGATGTCTTTCAAATATAGAAGCACAAGAAGCTCTGCATGAAGCCCATGATGGCACTTGCGGAGCCCACCAGCCCGGGCCTAAGCTTTGGGATCGTTTATGAAGGATAGGCTACTTTTGGCCTGGGATGGTTAGCGACGCGGTTGCTTACGCAAAGCGCTACCACGCATGCCAAATCCATGCCAACTACATGCATCAACCTCCCGAAGACCTACACCCGACAACGGCATCATGGCCTTTTGAAGCATGGGGGATGGACATAGTCGGACCAATATCCTTACCGTCAGCAAGAGGCCATCGCTTCATCCTCACGATTACCGACTACTTCTCTAAGTGGGCTGAAGTCATCCCTTTAGGAGAATTCAAGACCAATGACGTGATTGAGTTCATCAAACATCATGTCATATACCGATACGACGTACCTCGATGTATCATTCATGACAATGGCACACAATTCGTTAGTCATGCACTTACCAAGTTTTGTGATAAGTTCTGAATACAGAACCTTTCCTCCACAGCCTATAACCCTTCGGCAAATGGCTTGGCCGAGGCCTTCAACAAAACAATTGTTAAGATCTTAACCAAGCTAACTTCCAATAGCAAGCACGATTAGAACGAGAAGCTGGGCGAGAGCTTATGGGCGTATCGCACAACGGTTCGCACACCGACTGGCAACACACCTTACTCATTGGTATACGACTGTGAGGCCGTGTTACCATTAGAGATTCAAAGTCCATCCCTCTGCATCGCCCTGGCAGTAGGAATGACGATCAAGGATAATCATCAACGACGCTTCACAGAACATGAAACGTTGGATGAGAAGCGACTGGAAGCTCAACAACACATTGAGTTTTATCAAGCCCGAATGGCCAAGGTTTTTCGACAAGAAAGTCAAGCATCGATCCTTTAAGGAGGGAGAATTGGTACTAATCATTCGACGGCCAATGATTCTCACTTCCAAGAAGAAGGGCAAATTTTAGTCCAAATGGGAAGGACCGTTCATGGTAGAGACAGTCTATTCGAATGGAGCCTATCACCTCGTCAAACCGAACGACGACAAGATTATGATGCCTATCAACGGCAAGTTCTTGAAGAAGTATTACCCTTAGTTCTCCTTCAAACTCCTACTAGTGCAAGAGTATAAACTGCCCCTCCAAACTCCCACAAGTACATGAGTCTAAACTGGTCCTCACTCTCTCCAACTGGTACACGAGGTTAAACTATTCCCACTTCAGATGCTCCGACGGGAAACCCTATACAAGACGCTGCATGCAGTGTTCTTAAGTGTAACCTAGATCGCCACTTGGTCCAACCTTCCTACAGTTAGGGCTGAAATTAACTATCAAGTTAATATTAACCTCTGATAGTCTCCCACAAATTTCACCTGTTGATCCTATCTGAAAGGACGATGGGGAAAATTCTGTTATGTTAATAATCACCTCTGACAAACTCAACTTGCCAATCCTCTCTAATAGGATGGTAAGCCCACAAAGTCGTTCACATCGCGACGTACAATCCTGTCATGTCAACATGCTAAATCAAACTCTGCCTGAAGGAAAGGTTTCGCTTGCAAAAAACCTGGCTCGACCCCACAACTTCAAATTTTGCCTGCGAAAATGAATTTCGCCTGAACGATTCGTTCGCCTTTGAAGACGAATTCTGGATAGTATGACTCGTCTAGAGTTTTGAACCACCAATGGAATGGCCTCACTCAAACCCACGCCTCAGACGGCTAAGGGTTAGAGCAGAAATCTTAGCATTAAGCCTAAGAGAAACTACTCGATAACTTATCATACTGAGGGTAATAGTATGGCTAGCCCGATCCAAACGACAATCAGTAAAGGCAAGTCAAACCCGTTGACAGCTGAGGGTTTGCTAAAAATCCTAAAGAGGGCTAAATTCCCCCTAACCACCAGGGACTTCTTTATTCAAAGTATTCCAGACCACACGCAAGTTGGTTGAGGTCTGAAAACTTTGAAGAGGGTCTTGTAGACGGTAAAAATTACCTTTGCAGACTTACATGAAATTTGCCTACGAGTCGGAGTCGCCCACATAATTTAAGGGCAGGGCTCACCCATGGGCTTGACTCGCTATCACGAACCCAAACCACACAGTCTCCAAATTCGCTCGTATTTGTTGGCCACAGACTCGCCTGTATGATCGGCTCGCCCGCATGAGTCAAGATCATCCAAATGAATTAAATTTGCCTGTTTACTTGACTCGCCCGCTCGGGTCGAAAGTCAAATATGCCTACAAACTTTAGGATCGCCAGTGTACTCGACAGCCGCTATACCACGTACAGGGATGGGCCTTCCCACTTCCCGCGACGTGAAGGGAGGGAGCATAGTACTCCAAACCCATCAAGTAGCCGTTCAAAGTACGAGCGACCAGTCAATTCCATGCAGTCGCTAAGTCCGCCTGCATGCTCATGATTGAAGCTCATCTCGCCTGCATGAGTCAAGAGCTGAATCCGCCTGTGATCAACAAGCTCGCCAGTGTACACGACAGCCGCTATACCACGTACAGGGATTGGCCTTCCTACTTCCCGTGACGTGAAGGGAGGGAGCACAGTACTCCAAACCCATCAAGTAGCCGCTCACAGTACGAGCGACCAGTCATATCCGTGCAACCGCCGAGTCCGCCTACATGTTTACGATTGAAGCTCATCTTGCCTACACGAGTCAAGAGCTGAATCCGCCTGTGATCAACAAGTTCACCGAGCGAGCCAGAGTATCTGACAGCCGTAATAGCATGTACGAGGATGGGCTTTCCCACTCCTCATGATGTGAAGGGAAGGAGTACAGTGCTCCGAGCCCATCAAGCAGCCGCTCATAGTACAAGCCAAAAGCATAGCATTTCCCAATAGTACATGGTCACATCCTATGATTCAGGGAGAAGTCACGCCGTTTCTCCCCCTATTTAAGAACCTCTCCTACAATAGGAAAGGGGTTCAAGATTGAAAAGTTCAAAAGAACAATTAAAGAGCGATTCGTCCAGAATCCCTTTAACTAAATCAATCAGTTAATCGAACCACTAGCTCTCGACTCTCAACTGAGTCGACGACAAGCTCTTTGCATAATCTTTGCACTATAGCATCTTCTCCTAGTTTCAAGCCCTGATCACCATCGAACTCAGAGACTCGAACATTATCGACCCGAGCTTCTACTGCATACCGAAGCTCACCAGCAACCTCAATCGAATCGTCCAAGGGAAGCAGACTCGATGCGAGAACTGAGTGAAGCATACTGTAGCTACCAAAAGTCCCCACGTTAAACAAGGAGGGCATTCCCTCCGCTTCTGATGTAATTTTCGATTCATTCGTTTGTAATAAGCTATTCTTATCAATACAAATAAAATCCCTATTTCGGGAGATCAGAAATCTACACCTACATTGATGTTAATATTTTTAACTTAGGAAAATAGCCTAGTGATCCATATGATCAACCCATAGAGGTGAAATTTATTCAAAGAATTTCTAGTGAACAACAAGAGGGAGAGTGTGAGTCGGATATTTGTTTATCTGACTTAAATCTTGAGGAGACTTTTGATGATGAAATTAGGATAGATTCGCTGATCGATCTTGTATCTGCAATTGACTAGCAACATGAACCCTTAGATACAGAGCCCCAAGTTTAACTTCGCCCATCCATAGAGGAACCCCTAAGTTAGAGCTCAAAACATTACCTAAAAAATTTGGAGTATGCATACTTAGAGAAGAATGAGACTCTACGAGTTATCATTTCTTCTGATTTGATACCCGGTCAAAAGGGAGCTCTCTTAGATGTTTTAAGAGAGAATAGGAAATCCATTGGATGGACCATGATTGATCTTAAAGGGATTAGTCCAACCATTGTTTAACACCGAATACATTTAATAAATGATGCTAAACCTACTAAAGATCCTCAACGTTGGTTAAACTCGATAATAAAAGAAGCTGTTAGGAAAGATATTCTGAAATGTCTTGATTATGGAATCATCTATCCCACTTTAGATAGTTCTTTGGTAAGTCTGGTCCAAGTAGTTCCAAAGAAATCTGGGATCACCATAATTCAAAATGAGGCTAATGAGCTAATTCCTGTTGGGTCTCGTGTTTTGATGATGATTTACAAACATGTTATTTGTACTAATTGCTTGTCAAGTGATCCTATGCAGGATGTGTTTATCAAGCAATATAGTGCCATAAATAGAGGATGGGTGGATTTGCTTTTCAACGTTGATATTCATGGAGGTGGAGACAAGTTGATAAAGAAGCCTTAAATGCTCAAAGATCGACTCAAGCAAATATCCACTTAAGAAGAGCGTTCAAGTATATATTCAAGAAAAGCTTCATCAATAACAAAATAATAGTAAATATCGATACTTAAGCTTTGTATATATTTGTAAGCAATATTTGTATTTTTATTTCTCTCTTATAATGTAGGCAAGAATGAAGTTGATAACTTTTGAAGTATTAGGAAATTATACACACACATTTCAAGACTCATTCTTATCAAAATCTTTAAAAATAATTTTTAAACAAAAGTTTTGATTCAAAGGAAATTCTTTCTATCCTTAGTATTTTATAATTTCAAGTATTTTCTAAAGCCACAAATTTGTTTTAAGCTGTTTCAGCTATTTTAAAATGAAAATTAATTTTTAGTCTATCGGTCGACTGACCGTAATCATCAGCCGACCGATTGTATTTTAGTTTTCTAAAAATTATTTTTGTACAGTCGATCGACCAAAAAGATCAGTCGACCGGTCCTTTAGCAGTCGACCGGTCCTTTAGCAGTCGACCGAAAGTATCGACCAGTCGACCGATAGTGTTATCAACTGTACTGTAAAATTTTAGTCGTTCTGGTCAGTCGACTAGTTCGTAAAAATCAGTCAACTGGTTAGTGGATTTGTAGATAACAGCTAGTTTATATGTAATCGGGTTTTAAGGGATTTGGGGAAATTTGATCTGAAAAGTCTAGTTTGGTTGAGAGACTATATATAGTCCTCAAGCCCCATTTGTTAAAAAGCTAAGAAAAACTTGAGAGTTTTTTTTTGAGACTTCTATGCTTAAATCTTCTACTCATTCTCAAGTTCCTTTGGTTTTCACTTTTATATACTCACAATCCTAGTGCTTCAACAGTTTATCTCTTCATCATTACCATAGAATTCTTGTAAGAGAGATCATTTTCTTTGTCTTGAATTGTGTGGCATTGTCTAGAGGGCTAGATCTCGAAGAAATCATTGTGTGTAGAGTTAGATCTTGGGGAGATTGTTATGTAAGAAGTTCTAGCTTCGAAACTAGGTTGTGTAGTGGATTACCATTAGGAGAGGTGGTCGGGGACGTAGGTCGATAGTGGCCGAACCTCGTGAACATATCATCGTCTTCATTGGCTAACTATCTATTACCCTCTCTCTTTTATATTTATTATTGTTATTTTGTGTGTCTTTGATTGAATTGAATTTTCATTAGTTGCACTTTTTGTTTGATTACCCTATTCACCTCCCCCCCAGGATAATTTCATTTGGTATCAAAGCTTGGTCTCTATATTTGCTTTGGTTTAATCATCTTAGAGTAAAGATTACATATGGAATCAAACATGAATGTGCATACTCTTGAAGGTCAATCAATTTCTAACCCCTTTGTTTAATGGTAATAATTTGCATATTGGAAAGCTTGGATGCACATTTATTTGAGATGTATTGATATTGACATCCTAGATATCATTGAAAAAGAATATGTTGAAAAATCTAGTCACAACATGACCGACGATGAAAAGCACTTGGCTACTCTTAACGTTAAGGCTATGAATGCCTTGATTTGTGGACTTACTCCAAATGAGTTTAATAGAGTCTCCACATGTGTAACTGCACATGAAATTTAGGAGAAACTATGTGTAACTCATGAGGGAACTCTCCAAGTCAAGGAATCTAAAATTAGCAACCTTATGCATGAATATGAACTATTTAAAATGCTTCCATACGAATCTATTGATGCCATGTTTAGTCATTTTACTAACATTGTAAATCAACTATATGGTCTTGACAGGGTGCTTGAGAACCAAGAAAAGAACTACAAGATTATTCGTTCTCTTACACCAGCATAGGAACCAAAGGCAATGGCAATAGAGGAGGCAAATGATCTCACAGAAATCACCCTTGATGGTCTCATTGGCAAGCTTAAAATTCATGAGAAGAATATCAAGGAAAAGAAGATGAACCCCCATGAATGAATGAAGATCCCTCTCCAAAGAAGAAATTAATTGCACTCAAAGGAGCAATCGAGAATGATTCTTCTTCCTCCGGTAGTGAAAATGATATATCAAGAGAAGTAGAACATCTCTCTAAGAGAATATCAAGATTGTTAAGAAAAATAAACACTTTTAAAATAATTATTCTAACAAGTCTTTGTCATGTGTAGGAAAATGCTTCGAATGTGGTGAACCGGGACATATGGCAAGAGATTGTCCCAAGATAAAAGAAAAAACATGAAGTATAAGAAGAAAAAAGCTATGTATGCGGGATGGGAAGAATCCAAACCTAGCGATTCGGATAATAATGAAGAAGCCGCCAAGTGTGCCTACCAAGATCCAAATGTGTTCTTCATGGCTCATGATGATGAGGTATTGTCTGATTCCATTCACGACTCTTTCATCATGCAATGTGAATTAGAAACCACACTTATTGATTTGAATTTTGAGTTTAAAAAGTTAGCTAAAGAGCACTCTTCTTTTAAAAAATTGCACAACTCATGTGATTTAAAGTTTGAATTATTACAATCTTTCTTGAATGATGCTATTGTTTTAAAAGATAAGATAATTGGAGATCTTGATTTCAAAAAAACAATTAACGTCTCAAATTGAGAGATTAGACAATGAAATTGCGTTGTTAAAATTTAGTCATGCTTCTTCTAGTAATGCTCACCCTCACTTTGGTAAAAAATGGTTTCATCAATCTCACGCACCCACCTACAAGAAAATTTTTACTTGAATCTATTGCATGAAACATGGTCACATCTCCACTCATTGTATAATTCAAAATGATATTTATGCTTATGCGTTAATATGGGTACCCAAGGGTACTAAATGTACTAACGTTCAAGGATCTAAGATTTGGGTACCTAAAGTATCTACTACTTCTTTACTTGTAGGGAACGTCTAGCACAAGATGTAAAGAAGTGTGGTACCTTGATAGTGGTTGCTTTCATCATATGACGGGCAATAAAGATCTTTTTGCAACCCTATCAAGGATGGAAGGAGACAATGTCTCCTTTGGTGGTGGCAAGAAAGGTAAAATTATCAGTATTGGTATTATTGGTAAGAAACATTCTCCTATTATTGAAGATATTTACTTAGTTAAAGGACTAAATCATAATTTTCTTATTATTAGTCAACTAAGTGATAAATGCTATGATATTATTTTTAAACTGGATAAATACATTGTTAGCCTCAAAGATAAAATTGTTTTTGTTGCCCTTGAAAAATTTAACGTGTATATTTTTTAGATGAATAAGCTTGTAGATCAAGATGTAAAATGCCTTGATGCGGTGGATGGTGATCCTTGGACTTGGCACAAACAACTTGGACATGCAAACATGAAGTTAATTTCTAAGCTATTAAAGAAAAACTTGGTAAGAAGACTACAATGTTTAAACTTTGTTAAAGACTCCCAATGTGAAGAATGTGTCAAAGGTAAACAAATCAAAAGTTCCTTTAAATTCATTAACGATGTATCCACCACTAAACTTTTGCAAGTAATTCATATTGATCTCTTGGGTCCTATGCGTGTTGCCTCACTAGGAGGTAAATATTATGTTTTTGTATTGGTTAATGCCTTTTCTCGGTTTACATGAGTCAGTTTCCTTGCAAATAAAGAAGAATGTTTTGATGAGTTTTCATGTTTTGTAAAAAGGATTGAAAATAAAAAGAGATTTGAAAATTGTTAAAAATCATAGTGATCGTGGAGGTGAATTTCAAAATAAGAATTTTAATGATTTTTGTGACCATCATGGTATTAGACATACGTTTTTTGCACCAAGAACACCGCAACAAAATAGTGTTGTTGAACAAAAAAGTTATATCATACAAGAGATGGCACGCATTACATTAAATGTATTTGATTTACCTAAGTATTTTTGGGCGGAAGCCGTTAACACGGCTTGCCATGTTTTAAATCGTGTTTTGATTAGGCCTATTTTTAAGAAAACTATTTATAAACTTTATTTTGGTAAGACACCCAACATAAGCTATTTTTAGATTTTTGGTTACAAATTTTCATTTTGAACACTAAAGATCATCATGATAATTTTGATTCCAAAATAGATGTTACAATATTTTTTAGGATATGCATCAAGGAGTTAGGCTTATAGAGTTTTCAACAAATAAACACTCGTTATTGAAGAATCTATAAACATCACATTGATGAGACTAATATTGATTTGTAAGATTTTGTACCGATTAGGGAAGATGATGAAATTGGAGGATTGGAACTATTGCAAATTAATGACACCCCTTCAATGGTTGTACCAAAGACTTTAGAAAAAGTGCTTTAAAATAACCAAGGAGAACTTCCCAAAACTTGAAAGCTTGCACCGGGTCATCCTAAGGAACAAATCATTAGAAGCCCCTCAAAAGGAGTCATGACTCGTTCAAAGGCTATTAGCGAATGCGGTAACATTGCCTTTTTATCTCAAATAGAACCTAAACGTATTGATGATGCTTTAAATGATGAATTTTGGGTTTTAGCTATGCATGATGAATTAAACAAATTTTAAAGAAATAATATTTGGAAACTTGTTCCTAGACCAAATGATATTCATGTTATTGGAACAAAATAGGTTTTTCGAAACAAACTTGATGAATTTGGTATAGTAACTAGAAATAAAGCGAGATTGGTCGCCTAATGATACAATCAAGAGGAGGGCATTCATTATGACAAAATTTTTGCACTGGTTGCAAGAATGGAGTCAAATTCGTATGTTTTTGGCTTTTGCTAGTTTTAAAATTTTCAAATTATTTTAAATGGATGTTAAAAGCACTTTTTTAAATGGTTTTATAGATGAAGATGTTTATATTGAGCAACCACCTAGATTTATTGATCCATGTTATCCAAATCATGTTTATCGGTTTCAAAAAGCTTTATATGGTTTGAAACAAGCTCTAAGAGCTTGGTATGCTCGCCTTTCTATTTTTTTGTCGAAAATAGTTTTTCAAAAAGGAGAATTAATAATACTTTGTTTGTTAGAAAAACAAAAAATGATTTTATCTTAGTTTAAGTCTATGTCGATGATATTATTTTTGGAGTTACTAATGAATCCTTATGTAAGGAATTTTTAAAAGTTATGCAAGAGCAATTTGAGATGAGCATGATGGGAGAGCTCATATTCTTCCCTGGACTCCAAGTCAAACAAGACGATGATGGAATTTTTATCTCACAAAGCAAGTATGCAAGAGAGTTGGTGAAAAAGTTTAGGATGATAAAGTCCAAGCACGCACCAACTCCAATGAGTACCTCCATCAAGCTAGACTTGGATGAAAGTGGTGAGAAAGTAGACCAAAAGCTATATCGATGTATGATAGATAGTTTACTTTATCTTACCGCTAGTAGACCCGACATAATGTTTAGTGTTTGTGCATGTGAACGGTTTCAAGCTTCTCCTAAAAAATCTCATTTATTTGTAGTTAAACTCATTATTAAGTACATAAATGGTACAATTGATCTTGGTTTATTTTATCCAAAGTATACTTCTTTTGATGTTTGTGGTTATTGTGATGCCGACTTTGCCGAATGCAAGGTAGACCGTTAAAGTACTAGTGACACTTGTCAATTCTTAGGCAAGTTAACTTTTTTTGGTCATCCAAGAAGCAAAATTGTGTCACCTTATCCACTACGGAAGCGGAATACATTACCACCAACTTATGTTGTGCCTAATATTATGGATGAAATAAAATTTAGTTGATTTTGACTTACATTTTCATGATACAAAAATCTTTTGTGATAATACTAGTGCTATAAATATTTCAAAAAATTCTGTACTTTATTCTAGAACCAAACATATAGATGTTCAACATCATTTTTTATGTGATCATATAGAATGGAAAGATGTATCCCTTATTTATATTGATATAAAATCTCAATTAGCGAACATTTTTACCAAATCTCTTTACGAAGAAACTTTTTGTCATATAAGAAGTGAATTAGGCATGTGCATCCTTTGATTATTTATGTTTTATAATCTTTTTAAATGGCTTACATAGTTCCATGGGTTGCATGTTTTTCCTTCCTAAGTTTTTGGATTGGAACCATCTTACTTTGAATAAACTGTTTGGCCTGGACATGGTCAGTCGACTGAATATATCACATATCAGTCGACTAAAACATGCACAGCAGTCGATTGATTAAGGGATCAGTTGACTGATCAGAGCTCAGTTATTTTGATATTTTCTTTTTCCTTGTGTACCCCATTTTCATGTTGTCAAGGGGGGGGGGATCATATACCTTGTGCACATAGATAGGGGAAGAGTCTTATAGATAAGGGAAGCATCTATCTACAAGTAATATTTAATTTTTTTATAATTATTAATTTTTTTTCTTTTATAATGATGGTTTGTCATCATAAAAAATGGGGAGATCGTTAGGTCTAGTATTTTGATGATGATTTACAAACCCCATTATTGGTACTAATTGCTTGTCATGTAATCTTATGTGGGATGTGTTTATCAAGCAATATAGTGCCATAAAAGGAGAATGGATGGATTTACACTTCAACGATGATATTCATGGAGGTGGAGGAAAGTTTATGAAGAAGCCTTAAATGCTAAAAGATCAACTCAAGAAAATATCCACTTAAGAAGAGCGTTCAAGTATATATTCAAGAAAAACTTCATAAACAACAAAAACGTAGCAAATATCGATACTCAAGCTTTGTATACATTTTTAAGTGATATTTGCATTTTTATTTCTCTCTAGATTATAATGTAGGAAAGAATAAAGTTGATAACTTTTGAAGCATTAGGGGATTATACACACACGCACACTTCAACACTCGTTCTTATCAAAATCTTCAAAAATTATTTTTTTTTTAAAAAGTTTGATTCGAAGGAAATTCTTTGTATCCTTAGTATTTTATAATTTCAAGTATTTTCCAAAGCCTCAAATTTGTTTTAAATTGTTTCAGCTATTTTAAAATGAAAATCAATTATTTAGTCTATCGGTCCACCGATCGTAATCATCAGTCGACCGACTGTATTTCATTTTTTTAGTATCTAAAAATTATTTCTGTGCAGTCGACTGACCAAAAAGATTAGTCGACCGGTCCTTTAGTAGTCGACCGATAGTGTTATCAACCACAATATAAAATTTTAGTTGTTCTGATCAGTCGACTGGTTCATAAAAATTAGTCGACCGGTTTGTGGATTTCCAGATAATGGCTAGTTATCTATAATTGAGTTTTAAGGGATTTTCGAAGATTTGATCTGAAAAATCTGGTTTGGTTGAGAGACTATATATAATACTCAAGCCCCATTTGTTAAAAAGCTAAGAAAAACTTGAGAGTTTATTTTTTGAGACTTCTAAGCTTAAATCTTCTACTCATTTTCAAGTTCCTTTGGTTTTCACTTTCATATACTCACAATTCTAGTGCTTCAACAGTTTATCTCTTCATCCTTGCTATAGGATTCTTGTAAGAGAGATTATTTTCTTTATCTTGTATTGTGTGGCATTGTGTGGAGAGCCAGATATCGAGGAGATCATTGTGTGGAGAGTAAGATCTCGAGGAGATCGTTGTGTTAGAAGTTCCGGCTTTGAAACCGGATTGTGTAGTAGATCACCATCGAGAGAGGTGGTCAAGGATGTAGGTCGATAGTGGCCGAATCTCGTGAACATATCGCCGTCTTCATTGACTAACTATCTATTACCCTCTCTCATTTATATTTATTATTGTTATTTTTGTGTCTTTGATTGAATTGAATTTTCATTAGTTGAACATTTTGTTTGATTACCATATTCTTTACCCCCATGGTAATTTTAATTCCCACTCTAATCCAAACTGAGTGGCGAGTCTGTATTGACTATAGGAAACTCAATTTATCCACCCAAAAAAGATCACTACCCTCTTTCATTTATAGACTAAATGTTAGAGCGCTTTGTAGGGCAAGAGTTTTATTGTTTTTTGGATGAATATTCAGGTTACAATCAGATTCCTATTGCTCTAGAAGATCAGCAGAAAGCCACTTTCACGTGCCCCTATAGAATCTTTGCCTACCGACACATGCCTTTTGGGCTATGTAACGTACCTGCCATATTCTAACGATGCATGATCAATATTTTCTCTGACATGGTAGGATGTTTTCTAGAAATTTTTATGGACGAATTTTCCATTTTTGGTGACACATTCTCTGAGTGTTTGCATCATCTTAAACTTTTCCCATCATGATGTAGGAAAAACAATCTGACTCTTAATTAGGAAATATGTCACTTCATGGCCAAATAAGACATTGTCCTAGGGCATGTAGTTTTCATTAGGGGTATCGAATTTGATAGAGCTAAGGTAGATCTCATTTCTAACATTCTTCCTCCCAAAAATGTCAAGGATGTCAGATAATTTCTTAGTCAAGCTGGTTTTTATAGACGTTTCATTAAAGATTTTAACAAAATTGCTAGATCTTTGACCAATCTCTTAGCCAAGGATACACTATTTGATTTCTTCCCTGAATGCCTCAAAGCCTTTGATTATCTGAAAAAATGTAGCCTCTATCATTCATGCATCAAATTAGACTTTACCCTTTGAATAATGTGTGATGCATCCGATTTTGCTGTTGGTTCTGTCCTAGGACAACGAATTGATGGAAAGCCTCATATGATCTACTATGCTAGTGGGACACTGAATGATTATAGGCATCAAAAATTACCTATGGGTTCCTGTACATAGCTCGAAGCAGAGAGAAGACGATGAATATCATTATCTAAATCAAAGAGGATTATCTGGTGATGATAAGCGCATGAAGTGAGTCGACGAATCGTATGAAGCAATGGAACGATAGAATAATAAAGATATGAGCCGGTCGGGAGTTGCAATTCGCTCACGAAAGATAAAATGCCCCTCACGTCTCAACCGTCCTAAATATGATTCAACTACGAGAGCCTGTAGATCTCTTTATCACCTTTCCCACGCACTTTAAATTGCATAATTATGAGTTCCGACGATGAAAAGACAGTGAAAATGATCGCGGCATGCCTGACCAGTGCCTGGGCCTTAGCGGAGACACTTCAAGTGTCTGGGCTAAGGCTGAGACACGCTGAGTGTCTCGGCCATGGCCGAGACACCCCGAGTGTCTCGACCGTGGTCGAGACACTCAGACTGTCTCCTAGCCCAAAAACGTTGTTTTGAGGCTGTTTCGAAGCTGTTTCGCCTGAGTTGTGCTTAATTGAGCTCTCACCTTGTTTAGAGAACAATCAATTGTTGAGTGCCTAAATTGTGAGGTTTACCTTATAATACACTAGTACACCAAGAGGAGTGTGTGGTGAGAGACGGGGTCGTCCCAAGAGGAGTGGGGTAGGTGGTAATGCCTAGAGAGAGGTTGTAATTCCTAACACTTGAGAGAGTGTAAGACCCCGTTGATTTTGACAACTTTCAAGTGTGAATATGAGTGAACAAAGATAATTAATATATATTATAAATATCTTTGTGGCATGGTCATGCATGGGAAATGATATTTGAGCTTATGAGCATGTGTATATGCCTCAGGTATGAGGATGAGTTGTAAGTTTGCATATCGTGTGCAAAAGAATCAATGTATGCAGATTTTTGTTCATGAGTTGACTCATAACATGTCATGAGTCGACTGATCAGGTTGAGTCGACTCACGCCTGTCATAAGTCGACTCATGATATCGAGTCATGTTCCTAATTTTCTTCTGCTGAGTCGACTCATAATTTTTATGAGTCGACCCATGGCCATGAGTCGACCCATAATGAGTCATGAGTCGACTCATCGCATTTTTTCTGGCTTCTTTCGATTCGGGTTTGTGGGTTTCGGGTCGGGTTTAGTTGGCTCCTATATATTGCTTAGCACCCGAAAAACACCCATTTACATCAGATCTCCCCAAGAAAACCCTAGCCCCTCCCTCTTCTCTCAAACCCTAGGTGTTCTTGGAGATTTTGGGGGCGTTTCAAGGAGGATTTCAGCGTTCTCTCTTGGATTGCAGCGAGGGGGATTGTTATTCTTCACATCTGAGGCGAGTAGCATCTCACCCAAACCCTTCCCCATGTTTTTAACTGTTTGTAAATGTTTTTAATGGATTTTATTGAGCCTAAGACTTATTTTAAGTACAAAATAATATTCTTGTTAGGGTGAATGCTAGAAATCATGTGTTTAAGATTTTAAATCCTCACCAACAAGTTTTTAATGAAAACACAGATCTGGAATTTTGTTTAAAGAATAAAAAACAAGAGTTTTTATATTAATTTAATGTTTTTCCTTCATGATTATGGATTTAAATGTTAGTGTTAACATGCAAGTAATTGTTTCATGTTATATATATGTTTCCTCTCTGTGTAATAGTCTAAACTTGAAGGCTAGATGCATGTATACTGGTAAAATTGAGATATGGAACGAGTTGAACAAGTTCAGTTCAAACAAATGCAGATTTCAGCCCTTGAGTCGACTCACGACTCATCATGAGTCGACTCACGACTCATCATGAGTCGACTCATCATGTTGAGTCGACCCATGGCTAATCATGAGTCGACTCACGAACTCGTTTCCTGTTGTTATTTATCTTCTGCTGAGTCGACTCGTCAGTATACGAGTCGACCCATGATGTATGAGTCGACTCATAAGAGTGCATGAGTCGACTCATCTGAGTTTTTCCTGTTTTCTTTTGTTTCCTGTTTAAACACTTGCTGTGTACAAACATATAGACTGAACACACATGTTATATATGTAAGATGACTTGACATGATACAAAGTTTGGACATACACGGCAAGGCACGTATAAGAGTTGAATGGACACTCCATTAATAGTAGTAACTTCATGGTTCATGTAAAGTCCTCGTGTTGGACTATAAGCGATTAAAGTCCTCGTGTTGGA
>BQKN01066020.1:1422845-1455899 GCA_022839385.1 Asparagus kiusianus
TAAAGTCCTCGTGTTGGACTATAAGCGATTAAAGTCCTCGTGTTGGACTATAAGCGACTAAAGTCCTCGTGTTGGACTATAAGCGACTAAAGTCCTCGTGTTGGACTATAAGCGACTAAAGACCCCGTGTTGGGCAACCTTTGCTAAACCTTGAGCATATTACACATTTGAGTTGTGAGCACGACACTCTGATGTAGTTGGACATGATAGTGATTTAAGTGTACAGGACACTTATTTCGACTATGTATTTTTGGCACAGCTGAGTTTATTGGTAGACATGGGAGTATTATCTTTTCTTTTCTTTATTGTTCATATATTAGACTTCGGGTTTGGAAACTTAGGGATTTTCAATTTGAGATACAAGGTATATATATGAGGGTTTCCTTGTTTGGATTATTTCGCTCGACGTACCTATGCTCGTGTTGAGATTTCCTAAGTACTAAAACCCCTTACTATTAGGACATTGTATATATATATATATTCTGTCATTACTGTATTTTCTTATACAACGAGCCCTATCCCTTGGGGTTGGTTGTGATGTTGCTCGCTAGCGCTTTGACGCTCGTTGTCCCTCCCCCTTTTCAGGTCACGAGCCAGGAGCACGGAGAGCCGTAGGTTGATGGCGGACTACTTTAGTGATCAGCTTTACTTTATCTATGTATTATTTTCTGTGGGCTCCACTGTAGTGTTTTCAGACATTTGAGAGTTTATTCTAGAGTTGTAAAGGCTGTGTTGCCTTAATTTCCTTTACTCAGACTTGCTGTATTTTGAGACTTGTAACAACTCTAGTTTATTTCATTTCAGACTTTGACTATGTACTACAGTTTATTTCGTTGATGAGATGTATTGCGTTCTATCATTTCATCTAGTATTGTTGATTCACTTTTCACTTGCTTTGTACCTACACCTGATGTTGACTCCACTAGAGAGATAGTGATTGTGATGGTGAAACGTGTTACTGCACGGTGTGGTGCATGGCAGGTTTGACATCCATGGTTTCACCTCGGACTGCAGCCGTGTGTGAACCCAGGGGCGTCACAGAGAGACACGGGCTAGAGACCAACACTTGAGGTGGTAGTTAGTGTATTTACATTGTGAGTTATTATAAAGTTTTTGGTGAGCTAGAAAACCAAATTGTGAGGTGTAATACGTTATTCAGGTGAGCGTTAAAACCCGGTTGTGTAGTGGATTTCTCCCCGGGAGTAGGGAGAGGAGACGTAGGACGGAAGGTCCGAACTCAGTGATCATTTGATTGTGTTTGAGCTTGCATTGGCGTTCATTTGTACTTGTGCTCATTGTTTATATCACCTATTGCATCTTGTGTATTTCATCCACTATATTGTTTGCCCTTGCTTAGTTTACTTATCCTTGCATATATATATTGTTACATATTATATTTGCTAGAATATTTTTTAATTAGTTTTAAATTGGCATAAATCGGATTAGATTAGCATAAACCCTATTCACCCTCTCAAGGTTCTTTCCTAGTGGTATTAGGGTACTTTTATTTGGTATCAGAGCTGGTGCTCTTTGATTTAAGGTCTAATCGCCTTGAGTTAAAGATCCAAGTTATCTTTCTTGTGCTAATCTAGTTTTGAGATTATTTGTATCTTGCTTACATATAGTTTATATTATGGATATGCATGTGGCATCTTGTTTAGGCTATGATCCTAGTGTTGTTCCTAAATTCAATGCTTTCCCCTATGCTCAATGGTGTTTTAGATTTAAAATATTATTCAATCTAAAAATATCGATTTATGGAAAGTTATTGATTCTGCTTATATTGTGCCCACGTTGGAGAAATCCAAGTGGAGCAAACATGATAAAAATGTGTTTACTATGAACAAGCTTGTATTAGAATTTTTATTAAATGCATTTGATTCATCAATGTCTAAAAAGCTTGATTCTTTTGATAGTGCTTATACATTGTGAAAATTATTAGAAGTGCATAAAGGGAACTTGGAGGCGATCCGAAAAGCTTTGGCGGCTTCCTCTTCAAGTTCTATTGGAGCTTCATCATCATGCACACGTCCACTAGGGGATAATCCTAGTGTGGTAAGCGATTCCGATTCCGATTCTGATGATGAATTGTCTATTAGTGAACTCGCTTGTGCATATGATAGATTAGCGCATGCCTACAAGAAATTGCTAAATAATTTTATTTATTTAAAAAGCAAGTATGTAGAATTAAAATCCGATCATGAGTTGCTAGGTTCCAAATTTGATGTCATTACAAAAGAAAATACTATGCTTAAAGAAAACAATGACTTGTTTAATTTGGAAAATGAAAATTTAACCTCATCCATCACTAGCTTATCTCATGATAAAAATAATGCTATGTTAGAAGTAGAGAACATAAAAAATAATACTGCTTCTTTCATAAATGACTATTTATGTTCTACTTCTAATGTTAATACATATGTGCATAATGATGAGTTGAACAATGTTAAAAACTATATTTCTTCTTTAGATTCAACTCTAACTATTTGCATTAACAACCATAAGAAACTTGTGGATATGTGTGACAAATCTAAGTCTAAATCATCCACTCATTATGCACACATATTTAGCAAAATTTATAAATGCTCTTTTGCGGCCGAAAAGGTCACCTTGCTAAATTTTGCTATTATGCACATAAATCCACTAAGGCTCATATTAATTCCTTTTGTGCATCACATAAGGCTTCTTCATCACACACTCATGCACATGCACATAATGTTCATCATAAGCATGCTAGTGTGTATCATTGTGATCTTTGTGGTCGGTTTGGCCATTTGGCAAAGTTTTGCTTTGATTTGAAAAGGAATTTTAGTTTGCCAAATACTTCTAGTAGACCACATGTTTTTAAATATGATGTTTATGGTAGGTTTGGACATCTTACTAAATTTTGTCTTGATGTGCAAAAAGCTCCTATTTTGTAAAATGTTCCAAAAAGATCACCTTTTTTTAATGAGGTTTCCCATTTGCAAAATGAATTTAAAAGACAATCTTTATTTGTAAATGATTCTCGTGCACATGTTTATGATCAACAAAATCAAATAGGACTCTTTCATTGCACTTACTGCAATTGAAAAGGTTATTTGCATAATTTTTGTTTTGACCGGGTTCGTGCAATACATGCGCCCAAAAGGGTTCATAACCCTAGGGCATTGAGCTTTCATGATAAGGGTCATGTTTCTAGACTCTTAGGTACCAAGAGTAATTGGGTACCGAAACTTGTTTGATCTTTAAGAAAAAATATTTTTGATTTTTTTTGTTTTCATGTTCTTAAAGATGATTTTTGGTTTTTAAAATCCATAGTTCATAATTCTTGTGTGTTTTGTAATCTATTTTTTGAACTATGAAGATTTTGTTTTGGTATACACTTTTGGATTCATTGTAAATCACTTGTATGATGACATTTATGTGTTTGTGCTTATGGATCATCTATTTGTGCTTTATAATGTATTCTTCATATTGTTTGATCAAAATTTTCAAAGAAAATTTGCTTTCTTGATCAAACATCTTTTTTTATATATACTTTATTTTGATGAGAGGTTTGTGTTTATATAACCCCCCAGGTTTATTCGGTGTTTATTTCCCAAATCATGTTTACCGGGTACTAAAATATTTACATGGGTTGAAACAATCTTAAAAGCTTGATATGGTTGCCTCTCTTACTTTTTGAGAATCAATGATGGTTTGGTTTTATGTTTTTAGATGATTTAATATAATTTATGATTTTATTTGAGTGATTTGTTTTCATTTGAAAACTTTTTGCATGATTCTCATGTTCTTTTTCTTTTGATTTCATAAATCTACTTTTAAACATGGTTTTTATGTTTGTATAATGAGACATTATTTCATAATGACATATCAATATGTGTTCTCATTGTATTTTTGTATGTGAGTTGTACCTAGCATGTTTTTATATTTCTATGTTTGCTCACATATGCATGCCTTAGTATTCATTGCATATATTTCATAATCACATATGATTTTCCCTATATTTGTTTTATACTCACCGTGCTTATTTGTAGGGGGAGCTTTCGCTCTCTTCATTCTTTTGTTTTCCCCTTTTTGATGTTATCAAAAGGGGAAAAATATTGTGAGTATCTATTGCCTTTATTTTTATACATGATAATTATAATTTATATATTCATATTGTATCATGTATATCTCTTTGTGTAAATTGTTTGTCATCATAAAAAAGGGGAAGATTGTTAGGTCCTTTTGTTTTGATGACGATTTACAAACAATTTATATCTAATGTTATTTGTCTAGTGTTTGTGTTTTGTATTTATTCTAGACAAACAATATGCTGGAGGATGGATGGAATCGAGTATTCACGATCATATCCAATAGAGGTTGGCGGAATAGTGGTTGAAGCATTGCAATTCAAGTTGAAGATCCAAGTTTAAGCTTCATCCGCAAGTGTACCAAGATATAGCTTCGTTGAAGATCACAAGCTTGGGTAATTTAGTTTGGGTTTTATATTATGTGTGTTAACTACTCTAAGCTCAATATCATGTACACACACATTTTAATTGGTTTCTATGTATATATATAGTTATGTATATATACACAAGTTTTGGTTTTATAGTTTACAAGTTTATTTAAATATGAAACCTATATTATTGTTTACATATATATGCATGTTTCATATTTGTTAAATGTATATTGTGCAAAACCTCATTTTTGCATAATATTGAGTTATTAGTTTATAGACTTAACAATCATAACATACATCTTTTATTAAGTCTATAAAATCAGTTTATAAACTTTCAAAACATGGTTTATGTCTAATGTCAAAAATAAGTGTTTTTCAATTACATGTTTTGGACTATTTTGTAAAATGAAGAGATTTCTCTTTTGGGAGGTGGTTTTTGAAAACCAATTTTTGTAACATGTATATTATCATGTTTATAATCATTTCCCAAAGTTTTATATTTTTTTTTATTTTATTTGCTATTTTTAAAAGAGCTTTGAAAATCAGATTTTTGTTTCAAAACAGGCTGATAACCTGTTATCAGTTGACTGGTCAGTCAACTGATGAGTCGACTGAAGAAATCGCCTGGAATGTCAAAAAGTTTCTGTTTAGTTTTGGTTAACTGACTAGTCGACTGATAAGATCGTCAGTCGACTGATAAGATCGTCAGTCGACTGATGAGATAGAAAATACCTTTAACGGTCAGCTCATCAGTCGACTGATAGAAGCCGTCAGTCGACTGCTGCTGTAATGGCTAGTTTTTTTAGCCTTTTATAGATTTGGGTTTTTGGTCTTTTTGCCTTGTTTTCTATTGGCTTTGGGGTTCCTATAAATACCCCCACATATCCTCAGTTTTATCAACTCAAGAGAATTGTTTAAAACAAATTTAAGGGTGTTTAAGTTTTGTTTAAGTTTGTTTAAGAGTTTGTTTGTGAAGAAACTTTCACAAGAGCTTGGGGAGATCATATATTAGTGTTTGAGCATTCAACTCTTCTCCTTCTCTCTCTTATCATCTAGGGAAGTTTTCTAAACTCAATCTAGCTATTTTATATGTTTGATTTTTATTTCCATAATCTAGAATCTATATTGAGTTTAGTTTGATTTTGTTTTATTAAATCTCATTGTTACACACACCTACTTGAGCTTATAGTATTTCACACATAGTATAATTGGGGTTGTGAGAGATTGTAACTTTGAGTTGTGCTTAATTGAGTTCTCACCTTGTTTAGAGAACAATCAATTGTTGAGTGCCTAAATTGTGAGGTTCACCTTGTAATACACTAGTACACCAAGAGGAGTATGTGGTGAGAGACGGGGTCATCCCAAGAGGAGTGGGGTAGGTGGTAATGCCTAGAAAGAGGTTGTAATTCCTAACACTTGAGGGAGACATGGGCTAGAGACTAACACTTGAGGTCGTAGTTAGTGTGTTTACATTGTGAGTGATTATAAAGTTTTCGGTGAGCCGGAAAACCGAATTATGAGGTGTAATACGTTATTCGGGTGAGCATTGAAAACCCGGCTATGTAGTGGATTTCTCCCCGGGATTGGAAAGCGGAGATGTAGGACGGAAGGTCCTAACTCCGTGATCATTTGATTGTGTTTAAACTTGCATTGGCGTTCATTTTTACTTGTGCTCATTGCTTATATCGCCTAATGCATCTTGTGTATTTCATCCACTATATTGTTTGCCCTTGCTTAATTTACTTATCCTTGCATATATATATTGTTACATATCATATTTGCTAGGATATTTATTAATTAGTTTTAAATTGGCATAAATCAGATTAGATTAGTATAAACCCTATTCACACACCCCCCTTCTAGGGTTCTTTCCTAGTGGCATTAGGGTACTTTCATAAGAGTCTTATAAAAAGACTATTTTTTTGTTTTTATTGTAACGACTAAAGCTTTAATAAATACATGAATGAAGATGTTAACTTTTACACCAAACAAGCTGGTGACCACAGTGGGAGCCAACAGCCTCTCTGCAGAGGTTGTAGTATCGTAACCTCAGATTCGCATCCCGATTGAAGAAGAGGTAGAATATGAGTTCGATCAATCGAAGTTCGAGGAGTACGTCTCCTCCTCCTCCTCCAGATTCATCTCTCCTCATAAATGCAGGAAGGTCTCCTCCTACCGGAAGAACCGCTAGTCTTCAGGTCTGAGGACCCAAGAAGGCGATCTCCCCGCTACCGCTGCTACAGTTGCACCTCGCAACGATCCTCCAGCGTCCGATGAAGCCAAAGCCGCAGATCCTGACACCTCCTCTATTAAGGAGTTGACTGCTGAAGGCGAGCCAACTTTATCAAGAGGGCTCGTCAGAGGCACCGCTAACGTCTCACCCGCTAATTTGCTACGGCTTTGGAGCAAATGGATAGGCTCCACTACCAAGCGAATCTGAAGTCCAGGAGACGCTAAGTGGCTAAATCATCAGCACAACAAGCTTTGGGATCTTCTCTAAATCACCTACTAACGAATGGATTCGTGTCAAACGGAACCGTTCCACTCTGGAGGAGCACATTCAAAAGCGTCGCGCACTTCTTGTGCATGCCCAGATCCTTGTGCGATAAGCACAAGAAATGCAGAAAGAAGAGACGGTTAATAAATCACCCAAGTATAAACGTGTTTGGGTGTCAAAGGCCAAATCGGCACCTAAGGCAAAAGCAGACAAAGTAACTATTCAGCCTTCGTTAACTTCAGATCCCACTCCCTCTACTCTCGCACATCCGGTGAAGCCTTACGACAACATGGATCTCTCTATTAAGGATAATCTTGGTCCTCTACCTGAAGATTGAGGCAAAATTCCTATTATGGAACGCTTGGGTCCATTGAAGAACTCTCAAGCAAACATCTAGACTGGGGGTCGTAGACACCCTCCCAACAAGCCAATTTCTATAATCACCCGCTTGGGGGTATGTGTGAAAGATCAGGAGACCATTAGGGTATCACCCTCACAAAGGTGTGATTCCAAACGTGTGACTTCTGCAAATGCCAACAAGGTGTTGTTTATTCAGAAGAAAATGTGTCTGGCAGAAGATGATGTTATACCTAATAAACAACCAATAGGTTGCTCCGACCACAACGCCGATGAGTTGTACCATCTGGTTGGGGGTAAGTCTCGAAATAAAAATACCCCAGAAAAGAACTCTCATTGTCCTTGTGAGAGGTTCATCAGGGCAGTATTATCACAATGTAGCTGCTCTAAGACCACTCCACAAAGAGTCTCGGTATTTCGAAGGCTTTCCGCTAAAGCGTCAAAGCCCAAATCAAGGCATTTCCATAAAAGAAGATCAGTCGTTCGAGACGACAAACTCCCGGAAGTTACCATCAACATGGTCAATAAGGAAAAGTCTCTGATTGTTTCAAGCGGTTCTAGCCCCGACTTTTCTCCAGGAAGCGGAGTCAATTCAGGAATAGCCAACTAATATCTCGACTCTAGCTAGAAGCTGTCGGACCTAAACAATCCGCAGTCACAACTAATATGGTTGATACGGGAAAGTTGGCTCAACCTTCTAGTTCTGACCTCCTCATATCGTATTGTCTAACCTGGTTGCTATCGGGAACCATTAAACAAATGGACTATTAGAGGATGAATAGATGACTATCCTCGAAAGATGAAGCATCAGATGCTAACTCTGTAGTCACTTCTGACAATATGGTATCCAGCCCAGGACAATCCCATGAGGAATTTATGATCAACACCGAGCAAATAGCCAAAATCCTTGAAGACGCTCTCGCCAAGCAGAATAAGAATTTTAAATTTGAAATAAAAATGGATATGCAGCAGATGAGGAAAACATATGACCAACAGATTCGGGCTTTGTCTAATCAGATTGGCGAATCTAGTCATCATAATAATGCATATCGGACAGATAGCGATTCAGACATGGACGAACACCTCAATGCTGATAACCCTCCCATTGACTAAAACACTGGGGGTGGTCCCACTGAAGACAACAAAACTGGGGGTGGTCCTACCGAATATGATAATGTCATAGGTGGCCATGTTGTTCCTCTCAAAAATCATCCAAAGCATGATACAGACGAGAACAAAAAGATAAAAGACCTTGAGAGCAAAATCAACGCTCTGATGTCTGCTTGAGAGATGAAGAAGGCTGGCATTCTGTGTTCTTACCTGAGAGGGTGGGAGTCGATCCCGTACCCGACGAAGTTTAACCTGATCAACTTCACGCCATTCGACGGGAAGGGCTCGCCCACTTAACATCTGATCTACTTCAAGTCCTACTTGGGCATGATTTTTGACAATGAAGCATTGATAGTTCGGTCATTCGTGGGCACCCTTCGCTGGGCTACCTTCGATTGGTATTACCGTCTCAAGCCTGGAAGCGTCAATAGCTGGGATGACATGGAAAGCTCATTTCTTGGGAATTTCTTTAATGATGACACTAAGGTATCAATCAGGATGCTCTTTGAGGAGAAACAGGAAGACGAAGAGACAGTCAACGACTTTGTCAAACGCTTCCAAAATAAAACGATGAATTGCCGAGATCTAGTAACAGAGGACTTCATCATCCAAACCTATCATAACAACCTGTCCATTGATATCTTGGAAGTTATGAGAGTAGCACCGTCTAAGACTTAGAGAGAGTTGAAGGTGCGTGGAGAGCAGGCCGAACACTTCCTCAGAAGGAAGAAAGCCGAGAGGAGCCAACCAATGGCTAACCCTCCAAAATCAAACTTCTCCTCCCATGGAAAGGGGAAGGCACATGCACCAGCTGTTGATGTTAATCAGATGTCACAACAGCAACCCCAAAGACAGCAAAATACTTCGGATCCGAGACTTCAAAAAGAGTACTCATTCAAAGACGAAGACGTTCCGGTCATTTTTGAGTCCCTTCTTGAAAACAACAAGATCAAGCTACCACCTATCATAACAACCCTTATTATCTATTTTATTTAAATAAATATATCACTAATAATATGTTTTTCTCTTAATTTGTAAAAAAATTAAGAATTATTGAATAAAAGCTCAAAAGAACCAAATTCTCTTATTTTCTACCAAATATTGAAACCTAATATCAAGCCAAGAAGAGGCCCACAAAAGCCCAATGAATAAAAAAATCGAGTCAACAAGGCAACTAAGGAATTAATTCTATTAGGAACTAGTTGGTTCACTAACTGATTGGCCAATCGATTGACCAACCGATTAGCCAACCGATTGGTTCATAAGAAAAATAGTAAACTACTGAGATTAATTCCTTAGAGCTCAAGACAAATCCAAGTGTTCTTGTTGATTGTTGTAGGCTATAAATAGGGGTTGAGAGCGAGGGGTTGGAGTGTGAAATTTTTATAAAAATTCCATTTAGTGAGGAGATTATCCTTAATTGAGAAGACTTTTCAAAATTATAAATTTTATTGAAAATTAATTAAAAAAATTATCTACCTTTTTCAATTTTATTCGTTCTTCTTTATTGATAAAGATGAATATTTTTTTTCAAGGGGCCAACTTCTTGTAAAGTAAGTTTCATTTTGCTCTCTTATTTTTTTGTTGTAGAAATTCATATTTTAGGATTTTATTTTATTTTTTATGTTTGTAAATTAGCTTTATTTCATGACTTGTAGTGTAGATTTACTTTAACGCTCTTTTATTTTTAATGTTTATTTTAGGCTTTGTAGAATTTATTTTCTTATATTTTCTTTTATAGTATAGATTTACTTTTATACTCTTTTATTTTTGTTATTTAGATTTTCTTTGTGCTCATAGTTTAGATCTTTATTTCCTTGTTCTTATTTTTATTTAGTTAGTTTTTTATTTTAGATCTCCTTCTTTTATGCTCTTTGGTCTAGATTCATTCCTTTATTTTTATTTTTTTAAATGCACAACTAAATCTTGTAGGAATTCTATACTTATATGAAACAAGTTTGATTTCTTTTATAATTTTTGGATTGCTTTCTTGTGCTCAAAATGATCATGTTTAGGATAATCAGCTTGGGAACTAATTGATAGAAGAAGACTTTGATAATCTATACTTATCTTAGGTGATTTGATAGGCTATGCTTAAGAATTCTAAAATTACTATCTAATTGTTTTTCTCTTCATGAATGGTAATTTACTTAGATGATAATTTAATAGGTTGTGTTTTTCTTATGTGGTTTGATAGTCTATGCTTAATAAATCTAAAGTAAAATATGATAAAAAGAGAGTAGTTCATAAATCCTAAACGAAATTAACTAGTAGATTCAATTATAGATTCCTATCTTCTCTCTTGATTTCCTCTATTTTTTACTTATTTTGATTTTTCCTCTTTTTGTTCAATTTTTCTAGTCTTGATTTTCTTGTTCTTTTCTATTTTCTTTATTTCTCCTCTTGATATTCTTTATTTTCTTTTATTTGTTCACTCTCTTTCTTCTCTCTTGTTCTAATTTTCTTTTATTTGTAAATAATCACACACTCTTTATATCTCTTCACTTTCATTCCTCTTTGTCTACACACAATTCTAGTATCCAGCTTAGAATATTTCCTAAACACCTTCATTGTGGCTTCGACATTGTACTACACTATAACTTGATTGCGCACTTGTAATCTCGACACTTTTTTCACAACACATCATAAAGCTAAGAAGAAGGTCTTAAGACGTCCATAAAAATGTAAAGCACTTTCGAAGAATACGACTGACTAGAATGCCAACAGGCATCTGTCTATTCTCTAATTCACTCGACCCGATAGTACCTGAACAAATGTAAATAGAAGACCCCTTCAAAAGTAAAAAATGCTTTTCTTTTTACTAGTCTATGCGCAGCTCTTACGAACTCGATCGTCACTATGTCATTAAGGCCTCCAAAGCCCTTGGTCCCTTTTTAGAGTTAACTTAAAGTCAGAACTAAGACCTTGGTATTATTTTCATGAGTAAAACTAAGACACGACAATAGAGTCCTTGCAACTTAATCTTCATTGACGTGGCCAAGGACTCCTAAGCCCTTGGTGTCTTTCTAGCGTAAAACCAAGGTACGTGCCAAAGCTATTGATCTCTTTTTAGAGTAAACCTAAGGCACAAACCAAGAAATTAGTACCATTCTCATGAGTAAAACTAAGGCACAATAATGGAGTCCTTGCAACTCGATCTCCATTGACTCGGCCAGTGCTTCCTAAGCCATTAGTGTCTTTTTAGAGTAAAACCAAGGCATGTATAAAAGCTATTGGTCTCTTTTAAGAGTAAACTCAAGGCATGAACCAAGACCTTGGTATCGTTTTCTTGAGTAAAACTAAGCCATGACAATGGAGTCCTCACGATCTTCATCAACTCAGCCAAGGCCTCCTAAGCCCATAGTGTCTTTTTAGAGTAAAACCAAGGCATGTACCAAAGTCGTTGGTCATTTTTTTAGAGTAAATCCAAGGTATGAAGCAAGATATTGATATTGGATTTCAAGTGTAAACACAAGGCATGATGGGATCCCTTATAACTCAATCTTCATTGACTTTTCTGACATTTAAAATTCCTTAGCATTAGTTTTCAAAAGAAAACCCAAGGCACGAATAAAAGCTATTGCCACCTGGCATTTTCCGATGCATCAAAAGACTCTAACAAGCCTTAGGTGTACTACACCATGTAGGCTGTCTAAAAATTACTGCAGATAACAGATCCTCATCAGTGTGAAGACAAAAAGAAAGATGGTGAGCTCCAGAATCTTCATAAGGATTACAAACTGACGATCCTTGCAGAAATTAAGAAAAAAATTACAATTGACGATCTCTTCAAGGCCAAACGCGAAAGTCCACCTTCATGTTTTTAATTCTAAATGCGGAGGTCATACTCGCGTCCCAATAACAAAACGCGGAGGTCATTCCTACATTTCAACAACAAAACATGGAGGTCATACTCATGTCCCAATAACAAAACGCGGAGGTCATTCTCGCATTTCAACAACAAAACGCGAAGGTCATTCCCGCGTTTCAACAACAAAATGCGGAGGTCATTCCCGTGTTTCAAGATCAAGACGTAGAGCTCATTTCAGAACGCAAATCTCGTGTTTGACTGGTTCACACATGATCTGAATGGTTTTAAAACCATTTTCCACGAAATGGGGCAATTAAGCTCCTATTATGGAGAGATTTATAGGGGGTGGTTACACCCCATAAGCCCCCTTTATGGAGCAATTTAAGGGGGTTTGACCGTTTCAAAATGGTATTCCACTTAATAGGGCAATTAAGCCTCCATTAATGACCAATTTAAGGGGGACGGTTACACCCTTTAAACCCCTATAAATAGGTGAGAAATCACCTCAAAAAGGGGTTCGGATCTTGGCTGGAGAACTTTGAGCATTTTTTGATCTAGAGATCGGTAACATTTCTTTGCAGATCAGATTTGGGGGGGGGGATCTAAAGGAGGCATCTTTGGCTTTGGATCTTGGAGAGTTTGGAGCATCATCAAGAGCCGTTCTTGGAGCTTTTCCTTAGCTTGTAAACCATTTCAGTTAGATCAAAAAGGATTAATTTCCTTTCTAAAATTAACTCTTCACTGAGTTCTTAAACTCATTCAGAGTTCCTAAACTCATGAGAGTTTTAAACTTGCATTGCAAGTTCTTCCCATCAAGAGGAATCAACCAAGTTCTACGAGGTGAAGCGTTCGGATCGTCAATGAGATAAAATAATCAAGCTCCCATCGACACTAAGAAGAACCCAGGTTTAAACAAAGAGAAGGGTCTCTGTTGATCCTGTCCTTCTTTTGTAAATCAGGATACCAATATAGAAGAGCTATAATTTTTTTTCTAAATTAGTTTGAGAGAGATTACAAAGAGAGATTGTATTCATTCTTCTCCTAAGTCAGTTAGGAGTATTAATATGAATTTTATTCTTATTGTTTTCAATTTTTCCACAAACAAAAGATGGCAATTCTGCTAGGAACTAGCTTCTTCACCGATGAAGAAGTGGTGGCGCAATCCGACATCAACCACGCTGGAACGATTGTCGAAACTCTGACGGTGAAATTCAATCAAGCTAAGTATGAGGAGTTACTCTCCTCTGGATCCCTTAGCCCCAAGGCTATGCACAAGGTCCGCAAAGTCTCTAAGGAGACCAAAGCTCCAATTATGGCCAACTCACTAAAGGAAAGTCTCTCCCTCAGGTTAGACTGTTCAGACAATCTTTCCTTTGAAGGAGAAGGCTTTACTCTAACTAAACTCGTCAACCGAGTTGAAAGCCCTAAGCCCACATCTAAGAAAAGACATCGGACCACAAGAGACCTATTGCCGTGATGATGGATGATGATGTCATTGCAAAAGCCTTAAAACAGGCCAAGAAGAACGTTGTTCATCGAAGAAGAAGGTCCCAGTGATGGGCACAACTCCGGGAAGGTCGATCCCTCAATCAAAGTGAGCTTCGCATTCGTGAGCTTAGACGCGACCCTGAGCTCTGTGTTTCTACTTTATAATGTGAGCCTCACATTTATGAGCCCAAACATGAGCTTCACGGGAACCAGACTGAATGCGGCCCTCAATAGCGTGTTTTACAACCAAAATGCGGACCTCAAGTCCGCATTGAAAGTGAACTTTAGCTTCATGTTTCCCGGTCAAAACATGACCCCCGCATCATCACTGAAGAACGTGACCCTCGCATTTCAAGCGCCAAACGCAACCCTCATGTTCCAAGTGCCAAACGCGACCCCTATACTGGGTTATTCGTAGCGTGACTAGACTGACGAGTAGACATAAGAAGTCCACGAATTTAAGGCATCTCAACAAGATTCATCTTCACCAGGAGTTAGTTCCACCCAATCATAGGCAGGGGGTTCCAATTCAAACTTCACGTTAAGTGAGTAACTCTTTTCGAGTTTCTACGATGGATTTGAGAAAGTTCATATCGAGAGAAAGACTGATGCTACAAGTAGTTTGTTCATACCTATGTGAATGACTGATTTTTACGGTCCTCTCGGGATATCAATGCTGCTCACATGCGGTCAAACCGTCGGTGTTCGACAGATTAACGAATGTTGCTTTTTCCATCAAACGACGATGTTCGCACATGAAGAATACTTTAGAGGATGATTATCTTGGAGTTACTTCCAACATGATCAGTCGAGGGAGGTCATCAATCTCTAGCTCTAAAGGGTCTACTGGTTTGAAAGAGATCCCAAGTGAGTATGATAGAATCTATCAACACACTCAGACTCGAAAGGGAGTTATACCCCCTATCGATTATCAAAGATTAGCTAAAGGAATTAACTCTGATTATGAACATTCAGCCATCTCAGAGTCCTAATCCTCTAGCTCTTTCCATAGAACATGAGAGCTCCGCTTATATGACAGGATATCCTAATGATCTTATGAAGAGACTTGATGAGAAGCAAGTCATGCCCAAAGCACAGCAGGAGACCATCGATGAACTCTGGGTCTTGATGGCTCAAATTGTCGCAGACAGGACCAAGCTCCCAAAAACAAACTCGCTGACCCAGCGCATATCTTTCCAAAGAGGAGGATCATCTTCATCCCGACCTGTTACATCAAAGAGGAAGGAAAAGATGAATGAAAGTGAGACTTCTGATCAAGAAGCTCACCGTATAGAATCTTCCTCTGAAGAAGGGAGAGTGGCTGAGATTGAGCAGAATTCTCAGTCGGCTAAAATGGAGGAACTGTAAGCCTCCTTAATACCATTGCCAACAGAAGCGAGCTCCAGGATGAGACAGTTGTTAGACCCTATCCAGCCGAATGGGATACAGTCCCTTATCCTCTAAAGTTCAAAGTATCAACCCTGCAAACTTTTGACGGCACGAGATCATCGAACTAACATATCTACCATTTTAAATCATAAACTAGGAATGTGATATTAAATGATGATGTACTGACTCAGATGTTCATTGACACCCTGATGATGTACTGACTCGGATGTTCATTGACACCCTCAAGGTGGTTGTCTTTGAATGGTTCATGAAATTACATGTCGGATGTATCCAGAAGTGGGCAGATCTAGAGAGACTCCTCTTATCAAGATTCTTTGAAGACGATACAGAAGTCTCTGTCACTACCCTTCTTGCCACTAAGCGGAAGGAGGGAGAGCCCATCAAAGCTTTCATCGAAAGGTTCCAAAGCGTGGCTCTTCGATGTCCGACAGGTATGACGTAGTCTGCACTAGTGAAAACCTGTCGATACAATTTATAGACCAACCTCCTAGCCCAATAGGGGTTGTGGAATGTTGTTCTTGGAAGCAGCTTGTCTCCCAAGGTGAAAAGGCTGAAGAAATTATTATCAGGTTCGAAGCTGAAACCGAGGTAGAAAACAGCGATCACCAACATGGTGTCAGTCCAACTCGGGAGTCCTCTACCAGTTCAAGCTCCAATCGGTGTGATTCTGATCCCTAAAAGGGAGCTACGTCTGATAAACACTGACCCACATGGTCAAAGAGATAAAATGTTAGTACCCCTTGCTACTCCGAAAGGAGAGATAATATGGGTCCATCCCAATCTACTTGATGACCCTCAGTGGACATGTATGTCAAGGAAAGCTAGGAGAAAGAATGCCTAACCTTGGTATTCGCCTGTATGCTCATAATGAGACCGTCTTCATTGAACTATTATCTCACAAAATGGGTCATATTGTTATCGCAACATGAGATGTGATTTATGCCTCAAAAGGTTGTTAAAAGACAAGCCCTGGCAGATTTCTTAGCTAACCATTTAGCACCAGATTCTCCTAAGACAGAGTGGGATTTGTATCTTCTAAGTTGTCATATTCAACAAAACACCTCTGTCAACTGTAAAAACATTTCCTAGCGGAATCAATTTCAAATGAGAAAGACCCTTCGTGGTAAAGTCAGTCTACTCGAATGGAACTTGTTGTTTTATTAATCAAAAAGGTGATAGGCTCATGATGTTAATTAATGAGAAATTTCTTAAGAAATATTACTCATGTAAATCATGAAGCTTCCTTCTTCCCCTTCTAAGTCTTAGTCAAGACTGAGGGTTGGTTATTTGTTATTTTTCGAATAGAATAATGAATTCTCAAAACTGTCTAGTTAACACCATACCTCTGACAAAATTAACTTATTAATCTTCTTCAATAGGATGATAGGTCCACAAAAATCTTATTCAAACCACAAGTACCTAATTTTGTCTAGCTCATATCGCTTCTCTATCAAAATCAACTTATCGGCTCTATTCAATAGAATGATAAGTCCTTAAAATCTTGTTTAATTCACAAGTACCTGATTTTGTCCAGCTCATATCGCTTCTCTCACACAATCAACTTATTAATCCTCATTAATAGGATGATAAGTCCTTAAAATTGCTCAAATCACAATCAACTTATTAATCATCATCAATAGAATGATAAGTCCTCAAAATCTTGTTCAAATCATAAGTACCTAATTTTGCCCAGCTCATATCGTTTTTCTAACAAAATCAACTTATCGACTCTCTCTAATAGAGCGATAAGTCCTCAAAATCTTATTTAAATCATAAATACCCAATTTTGTCTAGCTCGTATCACTTCTCTAACAAAATTAACTTATCGACTCTCTCCAATAGAGCGATAAGTCCTCAAAAATCTTGTTCAAATCACAAGTACCCAATTTTGTCCAGCTCATATTGCTTCTCCAAAAAAATCAACTTATCGACTCTCCCTAATAGAGCGATTGGTCCACAAAGTTGCTCAAATCGTAACATAATCCTATTAAGTTCATATCACACCTCTGACAGAATTAACTTGTCAATCCTCTTCAATAGGATGATAAGTCCACAAAGTTTCAAACCATAACACAATCTGGTCATGTTAATAATACACCTCTGACAATCAACTTATCAATCCTCTTTAATAGGTTGATAGGTCCACAAAATTGCTCAAATCGTAACAGAATCCTGTTAAGTTTATATCACACCTCTGATAGAATTAACTTATCAATCCTCTTTAATAGGATGATAAGACCACAAAGTTGCTCAAACCTCAACACAATACAATCATGTTAATAATACACATCTGATAATCAACTTATCAATCCTCTTTAATAGGATGATAAGTCCACAAAGTTGTTCAAATCGCAACACAATCCTGTCAAATTCATATCACACCTCTGACGTAATTAACTTATCAATCCTCTTTAATAGGATGATAAGTCTACGAAGTTACTCAAATCGCAACAAACTCATGCCAAGTTAATACTAAACCTCTAGCACTTCCAACTTTCTTTCAATGTTTCAAGCGAAAGTATAATACAGGAAGAAACGATAGAAAACCAAAACATTATCACTTTTTATTAAGAAGTGATACAAAATTGTTCTTATTAAAAGAACGATACAGAGGGTTAAGTTTGCGGGCCCATCATCTTAATGGATGTGAGCTGAGACTTGATGTCTGAGAGCTTCTCCTCATGAGTAGCTCATACCATTGTTGCAGCTTCTCTTTGGAGCTCACCTTCATTCGGTGTTGCAACAACCTCCTTCTTGACCTCTTCAAGATTTTGCACCTCCTTGCGGTGATCTATGAAGACTTATGTACTCTTGAGGTGGAGTCCTTTCACATTAGCTTCCTCCCAGGCGAGCTAAGCTTCTTTTTGAGCAAGCATGCTCGCAGATGAGCGATAGTTTCTTTCGTTTGAGTGATCGCTTCTTGAGTGGTATACATGGCAGTAGTGGAATTGGTCAACTCAACTTGTATTTGATCACGCTACTCCTACAAAACTTTAATATGAGCCTCCTTCCAAGCTAAGCTCTTTTGAACTACTTCTTGTCGACGTGCTCCATCGGCTTGAGTATCAACAAAAGTCGATTCAGTCTGCGCTTCGAGATCGACGTGCTCAAGGTCTTGCAGTGCTCTCAGGTTGAAGCCAAAATGTGAGGATCACCCCCACGTTTCAGAAGCCAAGACATGAGGATCACCCCGCGGTTCAGAAGCTAAAATGCGAGGCTTACCCCAAGATTCAGAAGCCAAAATATGAGACTCACCCTGTGTTTCAAGAGTTAAAGCATGTCGCTTACCCTTGCACGGGTCTTGCGTGGCAAATCCCTCCAACCAGGATGCCTTCGAAGCGGATGTAGGGAACAACTCCTTTTTAACAAGGAATCAGTAGCTCCAAAATCAAAATTGAGATCCAAAGTATTTCAAAAATTTGTTCCAGTCAACCGTGAACTTTCAAAAATTTTAGAGGGAGTTCTGTAGGCTATCTAAAAATTACTGCAAATAGCCAATCCTCATCAGTGTGAAGATAGAAAAGAAATATGGTGGGCCCTAGAATCTTCATAAGGATTACAAGCTGATGATCCTTGAAGAACTTAAGAAAATAGATTACAATTGACGATCTCTTCAATGCCAAACGCGAAAGTCCACCTTCGTGTTTTTAATTCCAAATGTGGAGGTCATACTCACGTCCCAACAACAAAACGCGGAGGTCATTCCTACATTTCAACTACAAAACGTGGAGGTCATACTCGCGTCCCAACAACAAAATGCAGAGGTCATTCCCGCATTTCAACAACAAAACGTAGAGGTCATTCCCGTGTTTTAACAACAAAACGCGGAGGTCATTCCCGTGTTTCAAGATCAAGATGCAGAGCTCATTTCAGAATGTGAATCTCGCGTTTGACTAGTGCAAACATTATCTTTATGGGGCCATTAAGGCCCGTTATGGAGAGATTTATGGGGGCGGTTACACCCCCATAAGCCCCTTTATGGAGCAATTTAAAGGGGTTTGGCCGTTTCAAAATGGTTTTCCACTTAATGGGGTAATTAAGCCCCTATTAAGGAGCAATTTAAGGGGGTGGTTACACCCCTTAAATTCCTATAAATAGCTAAGAAATCAGCTTAAAAAGGGGTTCGGATCTTGGCTGGAGATCTTTGAGCATTTTTTGATCTAGAGATCGGCAACATCTCTTTGCATATCGGATTTTAGGGCAGATCTGAAGGAGGCATCTTTGGCTTCGGGTCTTGGAGAGTTTGGAGCATCATCAAGAGTCGTTCTTAGAGCTTTTTCTTAGCTTGTGAACCATTTCGGTTAGATCCAAAAGGATTAATTTTCTTTCTCAAATTAACTCTTCACCGAGTTCTCAAACTCATTCAGAGTAAACTTGCATTGCAAGTTCTTCCCATCAAGAGGAATCAACCAAGTTCCACGAAGCAAAACGTTCGGATCGTCAACGGGATACAAGATTCAAACTCACATCGCCACCAAGAAGAACCCAGTTCTAAACAAAGGGAATGATCTCCATCGATTCCTTCTCTCTTTTGTCAAATCAGGAAACCGATAAGAGAATTTGTAATTTCTTTTTTTAAGTCAATTAGATAGAGATTACAGTGAGAGATTGTATACATTCTTTTCCTAAATCAGTTAGAGAGATAAATACAATTTTTTTTCTTAATTCTTATTCAATTTTCCAACAAACACACCGAGGCATCACCAAGTCTTCACCAATGCGTACAGAGAACAAGAATATTCACATCTCAATTCTCACCAACTCATTCGAAAACATCTCAAAAATCAAAGAACATATAACTAAGTACAAAAGAATGGGCTGATAAATTTAAGTATTTTCATGCATGTGCAAAAATGTTGCAGGACTTTTTTTACAAAGACTTGTGTAGACTGTCTAAAAATCACAATAGATAGCTTATCCCCCATCAAACACCGATGATGGAAGTTACAATCTGACGACTTCCAGAAGGCTATAATTTGAAGACTTTCACGTAGATCGCTGAAGGTTACAATCTGACGACCTTCACGATAACCGATGAGAGCTCTAATCAACAGCCTTCACAATCAACATCGGGAGTTACAATCTGACAACTCTCATATTTTTGAGCAGCCAAGGTGAAGATCACTCAACAATGGTCTTTACAACGCTCTACAGAAGAGGTTACAAGCCAACCAACTTCTTCTAAAACGCGGAAGTCATCCCCGCGTTACAATTCTGGAAGTGCACATGACCCCAGCGTTTCCAAGCTACAACAAATCAAACGCGAGCGACACTCGCGTTCATTGGTGTTCAGCCAACACCCAACCTCGCGTCTCAATTCTAAGACGCGAGGTTAGGGTCCTGAACGCCAATGTGGGCGTTTGACTCATTCAAATATGAGTTGAACGGTTTCAGAACCGTTTCCCCACGATCTGAGGAAATCATGCCCACGTAGGAGTGGATTTAGAGGGCAGTTACTACCTCTTATCCCCCTATAAAAACTCAACAAACCCAACGAAGCAAAGGGTTGGATTCTCAGCATCTAAACCGCACGGGTTTGGAGGCGATTCAAGATCTCAACCACTCGGGTTTGACGATTCAACAGCAGTAACAGTAAAATCCTTGGAGATAGGATTTTTGAATCAAGCTCAGAAGATCAAATCTGAGAAGATTCTTCAACGACAGAAGATTTGCTTGATCATTAACCGAATTTTCGGTTCTAACAACTCTATTAACAGAGTTCTAACTCGTTCAGAGTTCTTAAAAACTCGTTGAAGAGTTATTCATAACCTTTTCCACAGAAGTTCATCGTTTCCACGAGATAGGACGGTCAGATCGTCAACGGAGAGCAAATTCGACGCGAGCAATCGAAGGAGGCATTCCATCGCTACCAAGAAGGACTCAGTTTTAAACAAAGGAGAAAACCAAATTTGTTTTCTTCTCTTTTGTAATCAAGTTGTAATCGGAATCAAAAGAATACAAGTCAATTTTCTTTTGTTCTCTTCATTGCAATTTTTCCACATACAACTTGAAATGAAAAAGAAGAAAAAAGATACAATATCCTCAAGGAGTAGAATTTGGAGTGTGATCTGTAGGGGAACCTGAACCGAGAGCATCAAAAGGAGGGGAGTCTAGCTCTTTAGATGAGGAGGGCGAGTCGGAGTCGTCATTAGAGTCTTCGCCAGCATAGTTGATGCCAACCTCCTCATCTTCCTCCACTATCCATAGCCGACCTTGCACCGCAAGCATCTTGACAACATCGAGGTAGTTCGCCACTCGAGAAGGATACTTGAACTAGTCCTCCTTCAATAAGAGCTCAAGAGGGAGTTGAGACTTCAGATAATGAACTTTCCTAGGTAACCACCACAATATCTCTCGATAATCTCAATCTTGAAGGCATTCAACTCTAGATGAGCCTCCCAAGTCTCAAGCTCTTACATTTGGGCACTGAGAGAGTTGCACTGTAGCTTAGCCTCATAGCCACTTGAGCAGTCTCCTATCGGAGAGTCTCCTGAAGAGTCACCTCCTATTTCAGCTTAACCTGCAGCCCTTCTATGTCAAGCTAAGCAGCATGAGCCCTCTCAAAGGCATCTGCTTTCTCCCTTTTCTCAGGCTGGATTTCCTACTCGATATATGATATCTTCTCCTTGGTGAGTCCCATGTCGTGGTGGGCGTGGTTTAGATCCTCTTTGAGGCCCTTTATCTCCTCCTAGGCTTGATAAGCTGGGACTCACAATGTCAATCACTAGCCAAGGCCACCTCAAGGTCCTTATCCTTATGGGCCGACTTGCACTTCACCATGGCCTGACTATTCTTGAGTTCATAAAGATGCCTTTATTGGTAGTTGTCAGTTCGACCATCTCTCGAGTCTCCTTCTACACCTCCAGATGGGGTTGGAGCTTGAAGAAGAGCTCCCAATATATTTCGAGTCGTCAAAATTACTCAAACTCTAAAAGCCCGGCCCCCCCCCCCCCCCCCGAGGTAGCTCCTAAGAGCGTAGTAGAGACTGATGTCGAAAGTCTCACGTAGCAATGCCTCATTATTCAAAAGAAAGATTTGCTCAACAGCTTTGGTTTGGTCAGTCTAGAACTCTAAGACCGACCCCCTATCATCCATTTGGCACTCAAGGATAAAAGGATGCTCCAAATTTCAATTCTCCCAGGTGCCAGGGGATACCTAATATGGTAGGGGAAGGACAACTCATAACAGACCTCATGTACCATAACTGAAAGACCCTAAAGATCTTGCAGCCACTGGCTCATGTGCCTTGACGACCGGATCCTTAGCAACCGCCTCTTTTCTAGGTCTTCTGGATGACTCGAGCTCCTTTCCCATCTCTGTTGATGCTCCTTCAGCTCTGGCCTTAGTCGAAGCCTCACCTCCTATTAGCTGCCTAATAAGAAAATCTTCCCCCCGGGCCTCCTACTCCAAAATCTAGTGTAGGGAATTACCCTCCACTTCAATAAAATTGAGTGGAGGTCTAGGAAGGTTTTGGAGTCAAAACCCCACTGGTTTGCCTAGGTGCCACCTCGACCTATCCGGGTGCAGCCTTAGTAGCCTCATCTACAAGAGTGGAGAGCTTTCGCTGCTATTCTTAGCCCGGTGGTGACCCTTAGAAGCTGTTTTTTCTTCTTCCTCCTGGATCCCTCGACCTAAGCAGGAGATTTGCTCAAACCAAGTTTGGTCGTTATCTTAACAGGAGACTACTGGCTCAAGGTCTGACGCTCCTTTGCCTCTAGATCAACAAGAAGTCTCTTCTGAGGCACAGTAGGAGAACCATGTTAGGAACCTTCTACATGCTACTCGTCAACTAACAAAACTACTGTCGGAACCAAATCTACTTCAATAGCAGGGACAAAGTTTATGTCGGCAGCTTGAACGATAGGGTAATCAACTAAGTTCTCCCAACGCCGAGACCCCTTATAGGCACGGATCCTCTCCAAGCCCTACAACTCCATGTCTAAGAGCTTCTTTGCCATCAAACCATCCTTCTTGATCTCTGCCCAAGGAGGGCAAGCTAAAATTGGATCAGCGCCAAAGATGAAGAAAATTTTCTCTCTCCATTCCTTGTTCATCTCGATAACGTTGGATACCAATCGACAGCCACAGAATGTCTACAAGTAGAACCCTCTTGCCGGCCTTGACGTACACCAAATGCCCCAGCATACTTAGCATAGGCTTGATATCAACACTATGGCAGAAGATGAGGAAGGCCACCAGAAAAATGTAAAAGTCTGACGCCAACTACACCGGTGCAATCCCTATAGCCCTAAAAACTTTCCAAAGAAATTGGTGCAAGAGTAGGCAAAGGCCATAATCAAGCTAATGCCAATATATCGGCGCCAAACTACCACTGTGATGGTAGATAGATTGCTCCCTCGATGGAGCCGACAGTGTGAAGGCATTGGAGATGTCATAGTCTCGCAAATATTTCTCTAGACAGCCTTTAAGCACCTTCTACTTATATTTCTACAGCAAATCAATTCTGGCCTCATTGCGGACAATGATGCGCTAAGCACTCAAAGCCATCGGAGCAATCAAGAAGATGATTGGAGTACAATGAAGCTTTTAGAAGAAGAAAGTTTAAATTCTAGTCAATAGTAAAGAAGAAATTCTAGGGTTTTTTCACGAAGAAGATTGAGAAGAGAAAGAAAGAGTGTATATATAGACAAAGGTAGCTGACACGTGCGTGAAATGGATGACCAGCACGATTTACAGGAAACCGCTAATGGTTTTTGAGAAATGAAGCGATGTCAAACAGGCGTTGTAGCATGATCTTCACTGATGTCAGAGATGTCAAGTCACATCTGTCATCTGATAAGAACGGTCCAGATCTCCAAAGCATTATGTTCCATTTTCTGTAGAACTCGGCATTTGCTAAGTCTAAAAGAAAAGGGGCCAATATTATATCCTGGAAACTTATGAAGTCTAGTGGAGTCTCAAAAAGCAACCACATGGTCACCTCTGAAAGCATCTGCAAACACAACTTGATAACTAAGATAATCGGCCTACCTCACGACCAAAATCTGAGATGAAAGGCATGAACGACCCGTGATCTGTTAGATAACCGACCCGAGACGAAACACATTCGCCACTCGGACCCAGCAATGCACGTCTTGAACAGTGGGACGGCCCGCCATATCATTAAGGGTCACATTGCATTTAATGCATGAATAGTTCGCCCCTGCACTTCGCCGCCCAATCACCATTAGTATTAATGCACCGTCAAAGTCATTATGATCTTTCAAACTAGAGCTTTCAAAGCTCCTCGGGCCCTGCCAAACTACCAACGTACCCCCATAAATCCTCTATTGACATTTGTAACTTCTCTCTCCCTAAGATATGCAATTCTCCCCAAAAGCAAGTCAACAAGGCTAGACTTTATGTCTCTCTTCAGATGAATAAGGTTGGTCACTTACTTGAGCGTCGGAGGGCACGTTAGAGGAAACAACTACCGGAACATCTACCCCTTGTTACGTATGCAGAGAATTTAGCCCAAGATTCGGAATAGGAGAGAGTCTACTATCAAAGAGGATTAAGGGACCCTCAATCAAGCTCACCTCCACTAAACCACACCCTAATTTCCTTACATAAACACCAATGAAACAGAGGTAGAGTGCTATTAAATTCCATATGCGGTGTTCTTGTCGCTTCCACGTTGTCATATCTATATTCATGCAAGGCAACATAGTTGCATTCGATTAGTGTAATAAAAGTAACTTATAAATTTTTGTTCTTCTATTGGGGAAGATAATCTAGAGGTTTGGTTGAGCTTCACAGCTCATCTTTTTATTTTTATTTTTCTATCTATTTACAATTAACAACACAAAGTAACATCTTAGTATACATATTTTAATAATACTTTAGAATCCTTTGATGGAAATTTTAGTTAAAACATCTAGCCACCAACAGCAATTATTTGGGAATTCAACTGATCAGCACTGCGTACAGAAAAGTTGAAGCTTCGCTCTCATGCAGATTACCTTCTTAAAAAGAGGAGAAGTAGCCCCACAACATAGTTTAGTCTTCAAGCTTGAGTCTTTGCAATGAATCTATACAGAAGTTGTTTGTACCCTTTATGTAAGAAAAAAGTAGTGAGATGTTCATGTCTGAGCTGTCTTAGTTGTCTTCAAGCTAGGGATGCAAAAAAAAATCACACACGAGGAAATATGTATATCTGTTCCATTAGGACGTGGATATAGTTACTCAAATCTATATCTGATAGACTACGGTTACAGATACGAATATATAATAAAATATCTCAATCCGTATCTAAAATATTCGAGTATATGGTGACAGCATAGTTGTACCAGTTTTAATTCTCAGATTAATGAATTTAAGGTTAATTTTGATGATCTAATCTTTGCTTTTCCGGATACAATGAATATATTCATGAACTCTCTTGTATCATAAGAACTATATTTTTTGCAATATTATATAGTTTTCTTATATCCGTTTTGTATCCACATGTTTATCCGTATCTAATTTTAGTGGATATGAATTTTCCTTACCGAGGCATTTTCGTTTTCGTATCTGCAATTGGCAAGCGGATATGGATATGATACTTATCATATCCAAGCCATATCTAAACCGTGTGCAACCCTACTTCAAGCGCCTCAGCTGAGACCAGACAAGCAAGAGCAACCCTACTTCAAGCGCCTCAGCTGAGACCAGACAAGCAAGAGCAACTCATATTTGCACCTAGTTACTATGGAAATTTTACCATACGTTGAAATCATTTTTTTATACATTAATATAACCGGAATTCACTTCTTGTTAATTGGAGCATTGGTTGCATTCGTGATTTTTAGTTCTCTAAAATATTGCTCTACTAATATTTTACATATTTTTTTACCAGGAACCTAGGTAATAAAACATACTCTATTATTGAATATAGCTATTAGGTTCTAAACCACCTAATTTGTAGTTCTTTTCAATCACCGTTATCAACATGAAGATCTTTGGTTTATAGAAAAGACAAGATGTTTACTTTGTAACCGAAATCAACATAAACAATGTGTACCATCCAATCTAGAATAAGGATGGACATATTTAACAATCATAGAGTTGTATCCTCAAATTGAAATGATACTTGACAGTCACAAATTAGTTTATTTTACTGAAACATTAATAGTTAAGACATTTGTCCTGAACAATGTTCGAACAAGATTTAGACACCTCCACATCAGTTTTCACTCCGTCCTCTCAACTAATGAACATCTATACTATGCTCCTTGAGACTCCTCCACACCTCATAAATCCTCTCACTTTCAAAATGCCTAGTATCCCCCACAACAAACTTAAACCTACCCTTTCCCTCCACTTCAACCAAACTCCATCCCGCCTCCTTCGTCCACCCTCCCCTCTTCATCTCCTTCCTCAAACTACCGACATCCACCCATCTCCTCGCATTCGCATACACATTCGACAATGCCACTCTCCAGACTAAACCATCAGGCTCCAAAACTGCCAACTTCTCTGCTGCTCTCTCCGCAATCTCAACATGACCAAAAACACCACAAGCACCCAGTAAAGCCCCCCAGACATCCGAACTGGCATCAATCGGCATGTTATCAATGAATTTCTCCGCTTCTTTGAGCTTTCCTGATCTACCCAAAAGATCGACCATACAACCGTAATGATCCATATTTGGTTTGATGTTGAATTCAGTTTGCATCATGTCAAAGCAATTGATGCCTTCTTTTGTTAATCCCGAGTGACTGCAAGCTGAGATGATGTTTGTGAATGTTATGGCGTTGGGCGTGCGTTGTCCGAGTTTTTTGAGTTGAGTGAAGAGGTTTAGAGCTGAGCGGCCGTCTCCATGGATTCCATACGCTTGGATCATTGAATTCCATGAGCCGATGTCCTTCGGATCCGCATCTTTGAATACTTGTTTGGCAAAATCGAGCCTGCCTGATTTTGCATACATGTCAATGAGAGCGTTACAGATGAAAATATCGGAGTTGAAGCCTGATTTAATTGAATATGCGTGGAGTATTTTTCCCTGTTGCAGATTTGCAAGCTCAGAACAAGCCTGAATCGAGCACAGTACTGAAATGGAGTCTGGCGCTAGATCGCCTCTGTTAATGCTGTGGAGCTCAGTTAGATGTTCTAAGGCTTCAAATGCACGATCATTCTTAATACAGCATGAAATCATCGTGTTCCAAGATACTATATCTCTGCTTTCCATTTGATTGAATATTGAATTTGCAGAAGAAACACGTTCATTCTTAGCATAGAAATCAATGAGAGAGTTCTCTATGATAACGCACGGAAAGAAGCCGGACTTCATCAGTAGCCCATGGAGTTGTTCTCCACAACTGAAGGATCCTGAAACGGTGCAACCATGAATGAGGGCTGCGATGGCATCAGGATCTAAGCACTCGACGCCGGTCGAAGTCATAATCTTCAAGCCCTCGTTAACAAACCCATTCTTAGAGTACATCTCCGCAAGAGAATTGGGTAGTGCAGATGCTGAGACCAATCCCAATTTCAAAACCCAGCCGTGGACGCAACCGAAGTTTTGATGCTCACCCGTCAACGAACAAGCGCGAATAATGCTCAGCAACGTCACCAAATTTGGCTGGACATTATCTTCTAACATCAAAGAGAACAGAACTAAGGCCTTTTCAAACGTTTCGGCAAGCACGCAACCTGAAATTAGCGAACTCCAAGAGACCACATCTCTGCAACTCAACCCATATAAAAATTTCTCAGCGTGTGATATCAAACCAAGCTTTGTGTACATATTGATCAAAGAGTTGGACACGAAGGCATCACAAGAGAACCCATTAGTTATGACGTAGCCGTGCAATGCTCCGCTCAACTTCTCATCACCTAGCAAAGCACAGGATTTTATGACTGCGGCGACGGTGAATTCATTAGGGGTAAGGGAGTTTTCGTCCGAAAGTAGATCCAAGAAGACAGAAAGAGCAGAGCCAGGCGACCTATTACTACAGTAGGCAGAAATCAAAGATGCCCAAGAGACGATATCTTTTTTAGGCATTTGATCAAACACCTTGCGAGCGCAGCCCAGGCTGCCACATTTTGAATAGGCATCGAGGAGGGAGTTGGCAACGCAGAGGTTGGAGCTTAGGAGGCCAGATTTCGCAATGCCGCCGTGAAGAGAGGTGACGAGCTTGAGGTCTCTTCGGCCGCCACAGGAATTGATGAAATCGACAGCATCGGCAGAAGAGAAGAAGAGAGCCTGCAGGTTGGAGGAGGGATGGGTTTGGGCGATGGATGGAAGAGAGGACATCGGGTGAGCTCCTTTTGGATCCACGTATATTCAATAAAACGGATGACAGATTGAAATAATCACGAGTAGCTCGTAGTACGAACATAAGCCTACATGCTCGGCCTGAGCAACTCAGGGGCTGTTCGTTTCGCAAAATAATTTGGGACAAATCTATTTCCTATAATAATTGTTTTGAGGTTGTTTGGTTGGTTTAAAAATAAAGAAAATTATAAAATAGGAGATGAGATGAGATGAGTTGTCATCTTATTATTAGATGATGTGAGTGATTTTTAAAAAAAAATTGTTTTGAGGTTGTTTGGTTGGTTAAAAAAATAAGGAAATGAATTGGAGATATATTATTAGATGATGTTTTGAGGTTGTTTGTGTTTGGTTCATTTTTAAAAATAAGAAAATAGATGAGATGTGATGAGTTGGAGGAATATTATTGGATGATGTGACACATACTTAAGGAAATCAATTTCTTGTTTTTTTTTTAGGAAATTGATGGAAAGGAATGTTTAATGAGATGGGATGAGTTGTCACAATATTATTGGATGATGTGTGTGATTTTTAAAAATGAGATAAGATTAGATGTGATGAGTTGGATGATGTGACACATTTTTTGTGTTTGGTTTACTTTTAAAGGTAAGAAAGGAGATGAAATGAGATGAGTTGGAGGATAAAAATAATATTTTATTAGATGTTGTGGGTGAGTTTTAGGGATGGAAATGGATAAAAATATTATTTTATTAATTTCCTTGTACCGATTTCCTTTTCTTTGATTTTAGGAAACCAACCAAACGGGCCCTTAGATACTAATCGATACCATACCACTAAAATAATAATAATGCCGGCTTCTTTTTAAACATGTGAATGGTATAGATCAAGCTTTTCCACATGGTGTTCTAATAGAATCCTTACTCCAACTCTTGCAGTGTTTCCTCTCTCTATCGAAAGCATAGTTCTAGCATTTTCAAAATCATTTTAATTAACCTAATCGCATTATTTGGCGTCTTTCTTCAACTCCGTAAGATCTATCGTGGATATAGCTGCGTTTTTTGATGTATTTTGAAGACATAATAGTATGCCTTTGTGGTTCTCTGTCTATTATGTTTCTATTTTGTCATGTTTTTGGTATTCTTTTTTCCTTAATTTGATGTGTACTATACAGGAAAATAAATAGGTAGAGAAAGGAGGGAGGGAGTAAGTATGAAGGTCACAATTCTTGGATGCGTTGAAAGGACATATATGAAAGCTAATAGTTCTACTTACTATGCAATGTGATATAATTTATCACTAAGTGTCAATAATTAATGTGAATCCAAGGAAAATTGAATGTCAATGTGAATCCAACATTTTTAATTGCTTGAGATCCTCTCATCCTTTAATTTGTTGATCTAATTTTCTCAATTTTTATTGTTAAAAGCATAAGCCCAAGGAACTTAAATTATCACTTACAGAAAATATATATTCAACTTATTTCGTTGTATTGTTTAATGGAGGAGCGTTCTACACTGTGCTGAAGATAGTTCGTGGCAAAGTGTTTCGCCCGGTAAGACGAGGTGGTGTTTGTCTTTGTATGAAATGTTGGCACCAAGTCCTTAAAACCTTCCTTTAAAAAACTGCTACTATTTTAGTATTTTAGTCACGATCTTATCGCAATTCATCAATAATTTGTCATGTTTCAATCACTCTTATCCGAATACAATTTAAAAGATCTAATGACTTGACCCCCTTCAAAACACACCCTCCCCCACCCGCATGAGTTTAGAGAACATGTCCCCGTTTGGAAATAATGATATTGAACAACTTACATAAAGCTATAATTAGAATTAAGATAACTTAAACTATTTTTTCTAATTTTTTTCATAATAAATGAATAAAATGAAAATTATCAAAATGTACCTAAATGCAACTTGAATGAAACTAAGATATAAGCCAGTTCATTGTTTAAAAAATATTATTCACAAATGATGCATCTCCAAAAATGTTATGGGGTACAACTGTTTCCAAATATATGATCTGATGAGTCGCCATCTCCATCCAGCCAAACAAACCAACACCCCAGTGTCGACATGAGGAGCGATGCTAATCGGCACGAGACATCCTGATTTCCCAGACGAGTCGACATCTCGACCGACGGGAGAGATAGCCAGAGATCAGCTAGCAGTCCGACTCAGCCGACCAGACGAGTCGATATTCATCAATGTCGACATGAAAGGCGGTACCAGTCGGCCCTCTCGCAGCAGGCAACTCGCTAAGAGCCTAGTCGACTCAGTCGAGTCGATACTCCTCCATGTCGACTCGAAAGGCGAGACGAGTCGTCACCCGACTCCATTCAGCCAACATCTCCTCGAGTCGTTACTCCTCTCAACGAGTCGACTCTCCTCACGAGTCCCATTATGAGGGACATTGCTTCTCAGCGAAGCTAGAAGATAACTTCGCCAAAGCTTATCCATCCTGACAACAAGTCATATCATTTCTACTCAAAGACCATGCATCATCACGCCGCTTATCAGCCTACGTCCCATCAATCGCTCCTCAAATCGAGGCCGAAGTGATCTTCCTCCTATCGTCAGCCGATACACGTAGAGTAAAGGATGACTCACCTTCCAGCTCACACTTTGTCACCGCCATTTGCATGGACGAAGTGACCAATCTGTTATTGACATCTTCTTTATATACAAATGCTATTCGCCATAGCCAAAGGTTCACAATCTAAAACCCCCTAAAGCACACACGGTTCTTCTTTGACCCTACTCAATTTCATCAACTGACTTGATCGTCGGAGGTATCATGGGGGAACTCATCCCCACCCTCTTACGACTCTTTGTGTGCATATTGCTCGGCCATCCTAATTCCATAATCAAGCATAAAGTCAAAGAAGAAAGCGGCCCCACTCTTTTTTTCTATAAACTCTGCAACTTTAATTGGTTGTGTGATATTTTGCATCAACAAAAAAAATCTCAATTAATCAATCAATCATAGGATGTAATAAGTAAAACATTAAGAAAAGCTCCAATAATTTTTGTTATAGCCCTTTTAGTGATGAAAAATAATCTCCATTTAATGGCAGACAAGTGTCTCACATTATGCCTAATCAAGTCAGCATTTCAAGATAATCAGAGGCCCAATTCAGTCGACTCGATAAGCCGACATCTTGCGAAGACAACTCGAAAGGCGTTACATGTTGACGACCCGAAAGGCGTCACATGTTGACGACCCGAAAGGCGTTACTTGTCATTGTAAAACCCCAAAATTTAAATATTTGGTGATAAATAATAATAAATATGTTATATGTTTATAAATAATATATTATGATGTTTGAGTATGCTAGGAATTGATTTGAGATCAATTCAATGTATATATGTATATATATAAGAGCAAATGCACAAATCATGCTCGAGGTATAAATCTGGAAATTTTTGACTAGTTAAGAGTTTATGTGTTTTACATATCGATTCAGTTAGAATTTGGAGAAACTCAAAAGACAAAAGTTGTAGGTCTCTTCAGCAGCTTTCTAACGAATCTTATATCACCTCATTCCGAGGTCGTATCAGAAAGTTATGGCTTTTATATCGTATCCCAATCTGTGCGCAGACCTTCAGACGGTCGACCGCAGTGGGCTCGGCGGTCGACCGACGGGCGCGCAGACGCCAGTTTTAGTTCTGTTTTTGGGTTAGTTTTGTTTATACCAAACCCGGTTGTTATCCTAGGTATATATACTCATTTTGAAGCTCTCAGAATCCTCTTTTGAACCCTAATAGCCTCAGCCCCCCTTCTCTCTCTCCTCTCAAACCCTAGCTTCGTTTTTGGTGATTTTTTAGGAGTTCAAAGGATTTGCGATTGATTTTTGTGTGGATCAGCAAAGAGGATCATTCTCTTGTGAATCCAGGAGCTTTGTTCACCTCAGAGGCGAGTAACATCTCGTCCAATCTCTCACCCATGTTTTTACAAGCTTTTCTAACGATTTTAATGAGTTTTCTTGAGCCTAAATCACTATTTTACGTATATAGATAGATCTTTATGATATGAGATGTGAAAACCAAGTATTTCAGTTTTCAAATAGTCACCAATGATTGTAGTTAAAGAGATCTAAATCTGAAAACATTTTACTAAAAGTTAAATTTTTGATTTTTACTGTTTTATAAAGTTTAAAACACGGGTATACATGTTCACGATTTTTAGTGATGATTTTTACATGCTGAATATTGTTATATGATGATTCATATGTGTTAGAATATGTGATATATCATTTGGAAGCAGAGATAAATTGTTTGGATCAATTTTGAAATAGAGAAAAACCTGAATTTTAGCATCTGCCAGTCTCGCGGTCGACCGCAGCGCTATGCGCGATCGATCGCTGGGCGTTCTGTCGAGCAGAATGTCTCTGCTCCTTTTGCGGTCGACCGGAGTGGCCTCTGCGGTCGACCGCGATACTGTTTGTGCAGGATTTTGTTTTGTTGTGTATATTGTGTGTACGAATTGTTTACCTCGATTTTTCTGGCATTAAATTTATAGTATGGAACATTTGTCGATATATGTGAGTGACATTAGGATATCAGTTTAGACCCGCACACTGAGATACGTGTGTTACTAGTATATGTGTACCTTTTCATTCATATGCAAAGTTATATATAAAGTCAATGAGTTGGACATGCATTCACATTTCAGTCCTCGTGTTGGACTATAATCCATTGAAGTCCTCGTGTTGGACTATAATCCATTTCAGTCCT
>BQKN01066020.1:1470441-1483938 GCA_022839385.1 Asparagus kiusianus
TAGTGATTGTGATGGTGAAACGTGTTACTGCACGGTGTGGTGCATGGTAGGTTTGACATCCATGGTTTTACCTCGGACTGCAGCCGTGTGTGAACCCAGGGGCGTCACAATCGCATAGGAAAGGTGTATAGAAATTCGGAGGCGAAAAAAAAACTTACGCCGAGATGCATTGGACCGTACCAGATTTTGGAGAGTATTGGAGCTGTGTCATACAGACTAGATTTTCCAGCATCGATGTCTTGTATACACAATATATTTCATATTTCTATGCTTAGGAAGCACTTTCATGATGTAGAGCAGCACAGCAGTGAATGATGAACACACTGAAGATTTAGCTTTAGAATGGCTTGACTACGATCGAAATCCAAGTTTTGAGAGGTTTCATGGGAGCGCGAGAAGGGTATACATCGCGACTACCCACAAATGTTTGATCTAGTAAATTAAATTTTTGTACGACTTGTTTATGGCTTATGGTTGCATGTATGGCGATGTTTATACTTAACACTAAAATGAGGGTATTACCACTTATCTCCTAAGTACTTGGAACATATGGTATATATATGAGGGGTTCCTTATTTGGATTTTTTCGCTCGATGTACTTGTTCCATTTAGTTAGATGTTAAGTGGGGTATTTATATTTTAGATGGTTAAGTATAGACATCGAAGATGATTTTCGGGAGCGCAAATATATTATGTCACGCGACTTCCTGCACCTATTGAGGAAGTGGATTGATTTATATGTGTGATTATATGTGTGGTTATATTTAGATTTAACACTAGAATGAGGATATTTACGCTTAATTCATAATCTTATGAAACACATAGTATATATATGGGGGGTTCCTTGTTTGGATTTTTCGCCCGACGTACTAGTTCCATTCGATTAAGAGTTGAGTGGGAATGTAGTCATCCTGGACTGTTAAATATAAATATCCCTATAGGCTTATCAAGAGTAAATACTCTGAGATGTTTATGTTTGCGGGTTGAATTTGACCCTTTACGTGCTTTTCTAGTATTATTATTTGCTTAAGTATGATTTCTGAATTTCGAGGACGAAATTCTTGGGGGAAGAATATAAAACCCCAAAATTTGAATATTTGTTGATAAATAATAATAATTATGTTATATGTTTATAAATAACATATTATGATGTTTGAGTATGCTAGGAATTGATTTGAGATCAATTCAATGTATATATGTATATATATAAGAGCAAATGCACAAATCATGCTCGAGGTATAAATCTGGAAATTTTTGACTAGTTAAGATTTTATGTGTTTTACATATCGATTCAGTTAGAATTTGGAGAAACTCAAAAGACTAAAGTTGTAGGTCTCTTCAACAGCTTTCCAACGAATCTTAGATCACCTCATTCCGAGGTCGTATCAGAAAGTTATGGCTTTTACATCGTATCCCAATCTGTGCGCAGACCTTCAGACGGTCGACCGCAGTGGGATCGGCGGTCGACCGCCGGGCGCGCAGACGCCAGTTTTTGTTCTGTTTTTGGGTTGGTTTTATTTATACCAAACCTGGTTGTTACCCTAGGTATATATACTCATTTTGAAGCTCTCAGAACCCTCTTTTGAACCCTAATAGCCTCATCCCCCCTTCTCTCTCTCCTCTTAAACCCTAGCTTCGTTTTTGAAGATTTTTGAGGAGTTCAAAGGATTTGCGATGGATTTTTGTGCGGATCAGCAAAGGGGATCATTCTCTTGTGAATCCAGGAGCTTTGTTCACCTCAGAGGCGAGTAACATCTCGTCCAATCTCTTACCCATGTTTTTACAAGCTTTTCTAACGATTTTAATGAGTTTTCTTGAGCCTAAATCACTATTTTACGTATATAGATAGATCTTTATGATGTGAGATGTGAAAACCAAGTATTTCAGTTTTCAAATACTCACTAATGATTGTGGTTAAAGAGATCTAAATCTGAAAACATTTTACTAAAAGTTAAATTTTCGATTTTTACTGTTTTATAAAGTTTAAAACACGGGTATACATGTTCACGATTTTTAGTAATGATTTTTACATGCTGAATGTTGTTATATGATGATTCATATGTGTTAGAATATGTGATATATCATTTGGAAGCAGGGATAAATTGTTTGGATCAATTTTGAAATAGAGAAAAACCTGAATTTTGGCATCTGCCAGTCTCGCGGTCGACCGCAGCGCTATGCGCGGTCGACCGCTGGGCGTTCTGTCGAGCAGAATGTCTCTGCTCCTTTTGCGGTCGACCGAAGTGGCCTCTGCGGTCGACCGCGATACTGTTTGTGCAGGATTTTGTTTTGTTGTGTATATTGTGTGTACGAATTGTTTACCTCGATTTTTCTGGCATTAAATTTATAGTATGGAACATTTGTCGATATATGTGAGTGATATTAGGATATCAGTTTAGACCCGCACACTGAGATACGTGTGCTACTAGTATATGTGTACCTTTTCATTCATATGCATCATGGACGTTGGCATAAGTTATATATAAAGTCAATGTGTTGGACATGCGTTCACCTTTCAGTCCTCGTGTTGGACTATAATCCATTGAAGTCCTCGTGTTGGACTATAATCCATTTCAGTCCTCGTGTTAGACATTTACATATTAGACCATGTGTTGGACGATAATCCATTGAAGTCCTCGTGTTGGACTATAATCCATTTCAGTCCTCGTGTTGGACATTTACATATTAGACCATGTGTTGGATATTTGTTAAGCTATGAGTATGACACTTATCTGAATCGGGACACGATATGATTACATGAGATTTGGACATGATAGCTACCTAGGCTGAACACGACACTTACGTGAGCTTGACCTTTGACATTTATATGGTTTCGGCGTGACTTTTGATTACGTATTGAGATGGGTTGTTTCTTTTAGTTTATTATTCATGTATTAGACTTCGGGTTTGGTATTTAGGGCTTTACAATTTGAGATACAAGGTATATACATGAGGGTTTCCTTGTTTGGATTATTTCGCTCGACGTACCTATGCTCATGTTGTAATTTCCTAAATATTAAAACTCATTATTTGCTAGGATTAATGATTTTAACTATTATGTAATAACTGTATTTTATGTATACAACGAGCCCTTTCCCTTGGGGTTGGTTGTGTTGTTGCTCGCTAGCGCTTTGACGCTCGTTGTCCCTCCCCCTTTCAGGTAACGAGCCAGGAGCCCGGAGAGTCGCAGGTTGATGGCGATGCACTTTAGCTTCAGCCGTCTATTTAGTTATATTTTCTTTTGAGCTCCACTGTAGACTTTTGTTTAGACATTTGAAAGTTTTATTCTAGAAGTTGTAAAGGATGTGTGCCTTATTTCCTCTTGTCAGACATTTTGTATTTGAGACTTGTTGAGAACTCCAGTTCATTTATTTTAGACATTTACTTGTATTTCAGTATGTTAGATGATGAAATATTAATTTGATCTCTATTATTTCATCAGTTGATTTTTGTATTATCTCTTACTTGCTTTTGTACCTACACCTGTTATTAACTCTACTAGAGAGATAGTAATTGTGATGGTGAAACATGTTATTGTACGGTGTAGTACATGGCAGGTTTAACATTCCTAGTTTCATCTTGGACTGCAGCCTTATGTGAACCCAGGAGCGTCACAGTCATTATCTAGCTAAGTCGACTGCTTAATCACTCCACTCGGTGGACTAATCAGCCGACACCTTAGGAGGGTGACTCAAAAGGCGGTACTTCTCGACCACCAGACAAGTAGAAAGGCGATGAAATGCTTCGAGCCTCCTCCTGTGCACTTGTGACCAATCACCACGGAATAAATATCATTAAATCCATTATGGGCGCCATCATTCCTCTGCCCCCAATAGTTTTTATGACACATCGAACCACGTTGGCACTGCACACCCTCAATCACTTCGCATTAAATACCAAAGTGATCCTTTCTCCACTCATCAGCCGACAACTGTAATGCTAAGGCTGACATGGTGGCCATCCTATACTCGGTCAAAGTTATCATTCTACCCTTCTACCACTACTATAAATAGAGATGTTATTTTTAATAACAGGGTAAGTTCTTGACTACTACTCACTATGTTTAAGAACTGCTACCGTTCATTTTTATTTCTCCACTCAAGCAACTCACCGACTTGATCATCAGAGGAACAACCAAGGAAATCAACCTCGCCCTCTTATGATTTGCTACTTGTGCAGAGAAGAATAGCTTACTCAAGAACTAGATATTATGAGGGTTAGAGGACCTCCGTCGACTTAATCAATCCTTTTATTTGACTGTTTGATGTCAGACATCAACAATTTCCAATTATTTTTTCTCCATCTTAATGCTCTTTTTCAAGGTTGAAAGAGCTAGTTCTTTATCCATTTCTACAAAATAAAAAATATATTTATTTATTAATTTTAATATTAAAAAATTTTATATACTAAAATCAATTAATGTATAAGTAAGCCAACCTGATTGTATCCTTATTTTTACACTGGTTTGAGGTAGGATTTTAAATGCAGAAGAGTCAAGCGTAGCAATAGGTAATACATCTAAAATCTTCTTTTTGCCTTTGTTATTAGTAGTGGATATCGGTGTCGATAAGTCAACTCAACAAATTAATTATCAATGGTACTATAATTCAATTGGTTTCCCATCTTATGATAGTAATATATTTGTCTTAGAATAACATAAACATGATTTAATTTTTGAAATAAAGAAACTAATATTAGAAACTAATTTAGCAAAAACCTTCTTCTTAGAATTTTTATCAGAAGTATTCCAAGGTATTGATAAGTTTAGAGTATATTCGATTGGTTGGCTATCATCGCCATCAACCAGCGTCTTATCAAGTGATTTTTTTCATCCTTTAATAAAAATAAATTTAGTATTGGAACAATAAATACATTGCATAAAATTGTGGAATATAATGTTATTAAAAAGATTATCGAAATGTTATCTTTCCATCAATTAGTAGTAACAGCCCGTTGATTTTTTCATTGTTCACATCATCATCAACTATTTATAACCGTGTAGTCTTCAATGCATTTATTTATGTTAAATTCTATAACCTTAACATGGAAACACATATTTCTACCGATTAATCTCTTGATAGCAAATGGAATCTCCTTTTTTTTAATACAGTTTAAGAAAATATAAAAATAAATTTTAATTTCATCTATTAAATTGAAAACGTCTAAAAACTTTAATTTAATTTTGATATAATTTACAAAACCCAGCAAAGTTGCTAATTCTAAAGGGCCAATTTTTATTAAACGAAGAACATCGTGACGGAATATTACAAATGTAATGATGCTTGTTTCATTCATCATTGTAAGATAAGTTTGTATCTAAAGTTAAATTATATATTCAATATATTGTTCATTCAATTTAATTTTCTAAACTACAAATAATTTATATTTATACAATTTATAATATTTTATTTACATTTCTTCTACATACTTGATTTCATTTGTATGAAGATTGCAGTAAAGAACCTCATTGATCTCTTTCAATTTATTATTGCAATTAGCATGAGAAGGATATCGTCAATTCGACATTTTCTCAATTCCCATAATTTGAGCATTGCAAAAGAAATGTTTCTCCTAAAAAATGTATAGATAAGCAATATATTCATCATTAGGTGAATTATAAAAAAATCAACAGAAGGTTAAAGTGCATGATCAATGAATTAAAGTATTAATCTTTGAAGTTCTATGTCATGTATTTATATAGTCATTGTATTATAATTTAAGTTTAATTTGAATTTTGTATATATCATTTCAGTGATTTAAATAAAATGTACCAAGTATACTATGAAATAATAAGACAGTTCTTGTCATTACATCCTGTTTTTTATATACATATAGTGTTAAAAACTATAATTACATATATATAAATTTTAGCGAATAATTCAATGCTAAAATAATTTAAAATTCACGTGCATCGTCACTGTTCAATTCCTTTACTTCAAAAATATTATCAATTATACCATCATCAATTTCAAACTTGACTTGTGTGCATAACGGTCTTGTTCCCGTCTCAAAATTTTGGTGTTAAGTTTGTGCATCAATAGAACTAAGAAAAAAGATAAGTAAAATAATTACTTATAATGTTAATTCTGAATAAATTTTATGAAAATAGAATTATAGTATTTCACAAAAAGTTACAAAATACCCTTAAGTTTGAACAACATTTTTATTATCACTCAAGTTTATATAAAACTTTATAGCATACATGGACAAAAGTCTTGTTAATCTTTTCACTGTGAAAAGAAAATGAATATAAATATAATAATTTAGAAAATATATAATATTATGTATATCTTTAATTATAGCAAGTTTATAATTAGTTTACACACACATACATAATTCATACCTCTGAATCTAGAGTATAATAAACCAGTCACAATAATAACCATTGAGCTTTGACTCTCCCATTTTAGTTTGTCTTCTAGAGCACATACTAAATCTTCCCACAAAGTGATAGCTATGGTGTTGAACCAGATAAAAGAATAAAATATATATTTAATTTATGTTATAAGATATATTTCTATATTTTTCATATAAATAATAATAAAATTGTAACTTACTCATTATCATGCATTGTGCAGCTTCTAAACAAACTTTTTTTCCATTCATGTCTATGCTATCAATCGCATAAATTTCATCAAGTATTCTAATAGGGTGTTGTTACAAGGATCCAAATAAGAGACCCAAGGCATGGGACAGGTGAGGTGTCACCATCCGGTTGCATGATGCACTGTTCATGAACAGTGCATCATGTAACCAGATGGTGACACCTCACATGTCCCATGCCTTGGGTCCCCTATTTGAGTCCCTGAGGCAATAATGATTCTAATAACATCTATATAATAAAATAATTAAAATTTAGTATAATTTAACATACAAGATAATCTATGAGGAATATAAATTTAATACATGCCTATAAGAAACTTTTTTGAATTGATTCTTGATTCAATCTCTCCGTAAGGAAAAATTTTGAATTTGTATTTTTTTTTTTTTTTTGTATTATTGTCATCCTCCTCTAAAATCTTGATGTTTGTACAATAACACAAATGAATAGATATCGGAGTGCTTACCGGTTTGTACACCTTACTTGTAGTAACAATCTTTACGTTCGAGAAAATTTAAATTTTTCTTCTTGTATTAATTTTCTCAGTCATAATGCATCATTCTTACGGCAAAAACCATGTACATAAATGTTCTGTTAAAAATTAAATAAAACATATCATAATTAAAGTAAAATTTTATTATTTAAAATTATAATTATCAGTATATATGAAATTTTAAATATACCTTGTTATTAAGGAGAATAAAGTTAATCCGGATGAGATTCTAGTGTTTGTGTTTTGTTTTTCCCATATTTGAGTGATTCTTTTGTTCAAGATGACATCATTTCCGTCTACTCCAAACTTATTTAATGACGTTTATGCTACAATTTGTTATTTTGTTCTGACATCCTGATAAAATATCCATAGATTAATTTAATACAAATATAATTTCAAATCATCTATATAATGCAAATTGATAAAATTAGTGACCATAATTAATAAAATATCTTAATATAATTTTATAAAATTTTATTAATTATTAATAATTGGAAAAAATAGTATGTCACTCACTCAAATTATAAAATTCCATATCGACGATTAACTTTAATTTTTCATGGATTAACAATTGATAAATGATAATAGATAAAATAATAAATAATTTATAATATTGCCTAAACTTAGCTTAATTTATAAGAAGATACTATCTACAATCATGATAACTGAAAATATGTATCATTGCATGCTGAAAAAAATTTTATCTAAGCAAATCCTAATTATATTCAACATTGTGTATATACAATGTACATATTTTCGTTTAATATAGTTTTCAATCAATGTAAGATTTATTTAATATAAATTTTAGTTAATATAAGAATAATTTATTAAAATACGATTTAAGTACTAATTTTAATAGTTGAAAAATATATAATGATTATTGACTTAATTTTATTGTAACTATCTATATTATTATATGTAATTATTCTCTATAAAATCTAACCAACATTATATTTCATTTTCGTACTTAAAATAATTAAATAAATATTATTATAAAAAACCAAAAATAAATACATAAATTTAAATCTCTTTAATTCAATTATATAAAATATATTAAAAATAAAAAATAATAAATTAATAAATCAATAACTAAATAGTTAAACTTTTAGTTTCATAATAATAATTTAAATAAATAAATAAATATAAACATAATAAATCTATAAAAAATATTTAATTTTAAATACTGTAAATTATATTTTCACAACACATTAAATAAGTCCTTAAATAAGCAATAAATAATATATTTTCATTTTCATAATAATATATTAAATAATAAAATCATTATGTAGATAATAAACATTAAATACATAGTTAATTTGAAACATTAATATATTAATTACTTAAGTATGTAAAAAATTATTTTTTACTGAATAGTAGTTAATTATTCGTTATCAAAAATATTATGCTTCAAACAAAAATATTAGAAAAAATAAGAAGTTTAAGCTTTAAGTATATAGATTATGTTGCCGAATAACAACTAATCATATATATATATATTCTACAAAAATTATAAAAATATATTAATATAATGGAAATTTTTTAATAAATTAGTAAATAAATAATAATATAATTTTAGTTTAATACTTATATATTACATAAGTAAATTAATAGTAATATAAAAATTAGTAAATAAGTATTACTAAATCCACAAAAAATCATGATTATTCATTGATTTCAATAAAATTAAACATTGAAGGTTAGATGTATTAAATAGTTAATTTAGCATTTTAATTTGAATTTTTTAAAATTTTGTATATATTATTATAGGTTATAATTTAATGATCTAATAATTTTTAAAATGTTTTGATTTAAAAACAAATGGCATCCATTACAAAAGGAAAATTTTGATAGAAAATATATGTTTAAAAAAATATGGCAATTTTACTGATTTAATTAATTTTATTAACAATATGAAATAATCTATAAAATAAGAATAAATATCACCTATAGTAATAAATATTTAGAAAAAATAAATTAATTAATAAAAATACCTTAGGCGCAGAATAGAAACATTAAATAAAGATCCTCGGTTGAAGAAGTTCTTTATCTCCATGAGTAAAGTATGACTAAGATAATTGTATTGTGTGTTTACATATTTATATAGTATATATAAATTATTATGAAATTTAAATTAATGGACATTAGTGATTTTTTTTAGATTTTATTCTCTCGTTAGAGATTGATTTTATACCTCTTATAATATAGATTATTCTCTGGTCAATATATGATTTTATACCATATTTAATGTATAAAATATAAGATAATTTTAACTAGTAAATGATGATAAAACTAAATTTTATATTGTCTTAGATTTTTCTGTTATTTTTTGAATTTATATCATATAATAATTACATAATTATTTAAGTATTTAAATTAAAAGTAAACAATAATTATTATATTCAAGATACTTTGGATAATTTTATTATTATATTTGTAGATATTTTGCATGTCTTTAAAATTTCATTTCCAACTTTATTTGAAGTTTAAATTTATCCGGTAATTAAACTATATGCCAAATATATTTTTGGTAAGTTATTATAGATATTATACATTGAATATATTGCATTATGATCTAATCATAATATAAAAATTACCTTAATATAATAGATTCTATTTTTGTGTAAATTTACATTAAAATTCCAAAATCAGATGCAAAATGACAACTAATTAAGTATTCAATTGATTGATAATTGTTTTGAAAAATCATATTCTATTATTCTAGGCAGCTCTTGTTTAATATTTTATATTGTTTTTCAATTTGAAATTATATTTTGATAATATTTTTATTGACAATAGATATATTTAATAATTTATTTTAGTAATAAAACAAGTCATTCCTCTCATGTTTAAATTTCAAAATATCTTATATTTGATAATAGATATAGATACTCGAATTTATAAATAGTCAATTATGTAATATTATTGAATAATGTGGTTGGTTTTTTAATAAATACATTACATTTTTGAAATAATATTTAATTATTTATATTTAAAATTTTTGAAATTTGAAATAAAAAACAAAAACACTTATTGGGAATATACACACCTGTCACTGCATTACCAACACATATCCTATAAAATATATGCTACTTACCACCAAGTTAAAATATCATTTCCTACCTACCAATTTTTTCCTTTAAGAGGTCATCTCTCTCTCACAAATCAACAATACTTGTGTAGTATCAAATCTCAACTCCTCAAATTATTTTTCCATCTATATATGGTAAGTTATGATTTTGTATTTTTATTTACATGATTAGTATCCAGATTTCATCATTTATATATGTCAAGTAAAAGAATTTTAGATCTAAATATAAGTTTTTATTATTATAATTGTAAACAACCATTTAATTAGCATCATAAATCAACAACACTTGTAATATCAAATATCTAGTCCTTAATTTTTAATTTTTTCTATTTAAAGTACATTGTTATTTTTTTCATGATTACTATCCAATTTTCAGTTTAAATAGTCTAATTTATTTATTTTTGGTATATTATTGTTGATATTAAATATTGAATTATGATCTAACCTAATTATAAAAATTACCTTAACATAATAAATTCTATCTTTGTGTAAAGAATTATTGTAGATATTAGATGTTATATAATGAATAGTCAATTATGTAATATTAATGAATAATGTGGTTATTTTTTAATAAATACATTAAAATTTTTGAAATAATATTTAATTATTTATATTTAATTTTTTTTGGAATTTGAAATAAAAAATAAAAAGCAAAAAACTTATTGAGAATTTACACACCTACCACCAGACCTACCAACACATATCCTATAAAATATATGCTACCTACCATCAAATTAAAATATAATTTCCTACCTACCAATTTTTTTAAAAAATCTCATATCTCTATCACAAATCAACAACACTTGGTGCAATATCAAATCTCAACTCCTCAAATTTTGTTTTCATCTACATGGTAAGTTATGATTTTGTATTTTTATTTACATTCTTAATATCCAAATTTCATCATTTATATGTGTAAAGTAAAAAAATTTAAATCTAATTTTTTATAATTGTAGACAACAATTTAATTAGCATCATAAATCAACAACACTTGTAGTATCAAATATATAGTCCTTAATTTTTGTTTTTTCTATTTAAGGTAAGTTTTTCATGATTAGTATCCAATTTTCAGTTTAAATACTCAAATTTAATTTATTTTAGGTATATTATTGTTGATATTATATATTGAATTATGATCTAACCTAATTATAAAAATTACCTTAATATAACTAGTTCTATCTTTGTGTAATAAATTATTGTATATATTAGATATTATATAATGAACAGTCAATTGTGTTTTATTAATGAATATTGTGGTCGTTTTTTAAATAAAATACTCTAATTTTATTTTAACACAATTTGTTTGGTATGAAAATAAATTTTCACAACTATCTGAAAAATAAAAAAATAAAAAATTCAATTAAATTTGCAAATTTGGATATTAATTTATATGGGAAAAAGTTTAATTGCACAAATATTTTAAAAAACCGAAATATACTTTCACAGATATTAAAAATGAAAAAAAATCCAAATTAAAATTTAGAAATTAAGTAGAAATTAAGAAACTAAATTATCTTTATAAAAAATTTTAATTTCAGTTATCACATTTAAAAAAACCAAAAATCACATATATTTTAATTTATGAAATCTTGATTTACATGAATAATTTTGAATTTAAGAAACTTTAACAAATTTATAAAATTAAAAAATCTAAAATTCAAAATATGCATCGAATTATGAATGAAAATGACTATTAGATATCAAAAAACATTAAACATATTAAAATTAAAATAATTATTCATGGGCTTCAGAGTAAATACGTGAATAATCTTTCTCTAAGTAGAAGTGCCTTGGATTGTAGATAAAATACCTAAGAACTGTTTCTCAAAATTAAAACTCAAGATCCCAAAAAAATAATATTTTTTATAACAATTAAAACTGAAAAAATAATCCAAAAATAAAAATAAAAATTATATTAGATAAGGGTATATTAAATATCTGATTATTTTCCTCCAAGCAATAAAAGAGCCATGGGTTGAAGATAAAAAATCGGAGATTATTTTTTGCATGTTATAATTTTTTTGAGAAAAGCTAAAATAGCAATTGTTAAATATAAAAAATTAATAATCAGATATATAAAATTAGAAATAACTAATCAAGGATTGCATAATAAATACCTGAATAATATTTCTCCAAGAAAAAGTTCCTTCGGTCATAAATAAAATATAGGAGAATAGTTTATAGGAATTAAAATAACAATAATAAATACCAAAAATTGTTTTCTTTTATTTTGAAAAGAAACGCATGAATGAGATTATGGAGATTTGATATTATTTGTGATTTGAATTAGTTACTAAAGATATTACAAAAGATACACTAATTCATATATATATATAGGTAAAAGCTTATGTCAACTTAAGTGGATAGGAATAAGTCATCCACCAACTTTTTTAACCGTTGATATTGCATTGGGATCCGTGATAGATATGAAGAATCTTTTAAGATTTGTGCATCTTTTGATGGCACAAATCTTGAGACAAGATGAGTGGATAAAAGTTTGGTGGACAATGCCTCGTATCCACTAACACTAACACTAACACATGATTATCTGCAACTAACACTAACTATGCATTCAAGCTATCAAAATATTCTTTCAGCAACAACATAGATGCTTCAAAAATAAACTGAGAAACTGAATTAGATAACAATAGAAGAATAAGAAATGTATTGATGATTAAAAAAAAGAATGGCAGATATGAGAAAAGTGCAAACTCATGTCAGACCCAATGGCAACTAACTTATAAACCTTCGTTGAGCAAGAGAACACCATGCCTACAAACCTGATGCCAACTTCGGAGGCGAAGGGCTGATGATAAGGAGAGGAGGCGGAGGGTGGCGGATATTTGGCCAGCGGGCGGCCGAGGTGTGGACGCGAGAGGGATTGTTGGGGGATATTTGGCCTGAACGGGAAGAGGTCTGAAGCGCGTGGACGGAGCGCTCCCGATGGGCGGCGAGCTATTGAAGGAGGCGGTGACGGGGTGATGATTTCCTAGCCTGAGCGGGCGGAGGTCTGAAGCGCGTGGACGGAGCGCTCTCGATGGGTGGTGAGCTATTGAAGGAGGCGGTGATGATTTCCTATTTTTTTAGGCTTCAGAATCAATTAAGGAGGCGGTGATGATTTCCAATTAAGAGAGATTAATTTCCTATTTTTTTAGACAAAAATACCCCTCCTATTAATTAATTCATGCTACATCATCTAATCAAAATCCTGATATTAAAACCTAATCCAACAGTTAAAAACGTTGGTGGATACTACCTCTTGTCCACTTAAGTTGACAAGAGTTTCTCTCTCTCTCTCTCTCTCTCTCTCTCTCT
>BQKN01066020.1:1493938-1506442 GCA_022839385.1 Asparagus kiusianus
TGCATCCAGGGACGTACGTAACCCCTGGCTTCCTCAACCCTTCAACGGCAATGTGAATGCCTCTCTTCGTCTCATCAAAAATAAATTTACCCCACGCAATGTTCTTCACTCTCTCAATGCTGTCTACATATTGAAACAACAATCTTGGAATGCCTTGCGAGCTGTTCGGACACCAAATCATTGAACACTGGTACAATATTTGAAGAAGTACAAAATCCTCAACGTCCTTATCGTCACTTGACTCAACAAGTGTTTCCAGTAACTCTTCAACATATTTCCTCATGCTACCAGGTTCTTCTGTAGCCCTGGCCTTTGCCTTCTCCTTGTCCTTCAACATTTCTTTCTTATCTTCAAAGTACTCCCTCCAAAGCCGGTTGTGAGGGTCTCTATTCCCATAGATTAACTCCCCATCAATAGGAAAGCCCGTGTGAGTTTGCACCCACTCTTCATCAAATTTGACTAAAATTAGAGACCCTATTCGGGGATCGGGAAAAGAGAATTCATCAGTTTCGGCATCATAGTGACTGAGCACATGCTCCAGTGCACGTCGATCTCGTGCAGGAGGTCCGAAGAACACATAGTGTTCAAAGTTAGTGCCCTTTAAGGTATCCCAATGCCAATTCTTTATTTTTGAATGAAGTTTATGCATGAATATACAATACGATCCAAAACGTGCACTACGCCTGATATCACCTACAACATCACGTTTACTGCATAAACAACAAGATGTTGATTTGGATTAGGAGATAGTTAACAATACAGCCATTAACTTATTAAAAGTTAATATTTATTAACATGAATAGCTAATAGTTGATACTTAAGGGAAAACGTCCACACCAAACGAGAATTATTGACATGCCCCACTAACCAACAACTACGTGAATTATTGGCATGCATTTCTTCCGAACACTTATATTCCTATTGCACAGATCATACTCCAAAAGTAAGGATCTACACAACACTAACCAGTTTCTGACCAATATTTTCGCATAAACAGAACTCATAAACCTCATTTAAATTCAAATCACACAATTAAATTAATTAAATTCAAAGTGGAGAAATTGATTGGGAACTTACTTCTTCTTTGAAGTGAACTCTTCTTTCGACGAGCGTCTCCTCTTCCGCTCTCGCTTTTCCAGCCCCCTTTTCATGCTCAATAGGGTTTCCGTCGCCTCATTACTCTCCTCGTCGGAGGAGAACCACCGGCCGGAGGTATGTCGGCAGAGGCTGAGGCGACCAATTTTGGAGTTTCCTCCTTTGTCAATCGCGCCGACCGCCGTCGGTGACGACGTCCTGCCGTTTGGGTGTCGACTCCTTCCCCCTTCTCTTCCTTAGGCTTCTCGCCCGTTTTTCTTAACTTTTTTTGGCCATTTTCCTTTCTTGTTTTCCTGGGAGATTGAGGGAATTTGGGTTTTAAAAATGGGTTCTCGAGATGAGAAGAGGTTTGGTTTGAGGAGAGCGAAGAAGAAGAGATAGAAGCCAGGCCGATTTTGGGGGGAAACTGCAAGGGGCAGTTTTGGGATTTTGGTTTTTTCGCTCTCAGTTCGGTCTGGGAAACGTAAAAGGGGCTGAAACACAAGAGTGTTGGGTATTGGGGACTTTGGCACGAAAAAAAAATACGGGGGGCCTCCACACATCCCCTTTAAAATTTTGGGGTCTAGACACAATTTCCCCTTTTAATAATAAAATAATTTATTGCTAATAAATGTTAATGTAAAAATAATATATTCATAATATAATAATATTTATTTATATCATAAATACTAATATATTATTAAAGTATTATTAATAAACTCTAACATATTAAGAACTATAATATATTATATAATATTAAAATATTTATAATATATTAATTTATTAATAACATAGTTGTAATAACATAATATTACATTATTAATAATATTATATGATGGTGAGGAGATGGAGGAGGAAGCCGATGAGGGAGGGAGGGAGGAGACGGAGGGAGAGGGCTAGGAAAATGCAGCTTGTGGCGGCACCGATGAGGATGCAATTTGTGAGGAGGAAGAATGTATGGGTTCTTGATGTGGAGTTTGAGAGGCGGATGCCCATTTTGAAATTTGGGGGAGTTCTGTAGCGATATTTGGGGGAGTCGAAGGGGAGTAGGGTTTGGATATCGAAGGAGGAGGCGGAGAAGTTGCGGAGCTTGAAAAGGGCAAGGGCGTTGAAGGCGAGGTAGACGAGGTGCTTGTGGGGGATCAAGAGGCGGTTGAGGGAGCGGGGGGCAACGACTTTGTCGGCAATGGAGTGCCACTGGCCGCGGTTGAGGGATGTGAGCTCGTAGCAGAGGTCAGAGGGCGAGATGAAGAGGACGGCACAAGAAAGGGGATCGTCGACAGTTGAGGGCGTTTGGATTTTGAGATGATGACAGAGGAGGAAGAGGAGGAAGAACAAGTTGGGTTTTAGGGAGATGACGGTGATTTTGTGGAGGAGTAAACTTAGGTTTTTGGGTAAAAAATATATAAAATGGGTCTAATCTTGAGCTGGAGCACATTTTTCTCAAATTTTGGGGTTTGCAGCTAAACTGGTACACATTGCCTTTTAAATTTTGGGGCCTAGAAGCAATTTTTCCTAGAAAAAATCACTTTACGACATTTTCAAGAGGCATTGGGACTTTCTTATGCATTCTTTATTATTTCTATTTTATTATTACAGGTAAACCACATTTAAAACTCATCAATATAATAACATCTCTATATCAAGTTAAATAATAACATCTTAATATCAAGCCTCCCGCATTGCACTGGTGAAAACTATTGCAACTCTTATAATCTTATTAAAACGACTCACTGTTCCTTGCAACAATATTTTGCCGCCTGTTCTCATACCAACATGTTTTATTTTCATTTTACCGAATATTAATCCACAAGATTAGCCCAGAAACACCTCTATTTCCTCAAAACAGATAAAGTTCACTACAATTTTACCTTCATAGGCTTCTCGATTTTTTTGCATTAATACATGATTAATAAAATCTTCAGCATCGATATTAAACCAAACATGTAATAAATTTCTGTGCTTCCAGTATACAGAATCCTAATTTGGTATTTGCATTGTCCTATGAAATGATTTCAAAAGACTGTCTGAAACATTATGCAACTGCATTTTTTTTCTCTTTCTGATATCCTCAAATATCATGCAAGTACTCCCTTTAATTTGCAGCTCTTTTCTTTGGAGCACTTCAAGCTGAATGGCACAGATATGCATTGCACTCCAGTGGGTAATGGTGTTACATTACTCTTCTTTCTTACTTTCGGTATCATCTAAAGCAGCCAGTCTTTCCACCAATGGAGGGTGTGAGTAATGGTATGCCGAATACAATGGATCCGTATTCATAGAAGACAAGTTCTCTTCCTGCAAATAATAATGAATCTTTCAATCAACATAAGGAAATCTATCGACGTGTATGTAGCCAAAATTTATTAACTCAAAGACAAACCATCCCATCCACAAAATAAATGATATGATATATCAGGAAGAGCAGTAACAGCTTAAACTACCAATGACCAAAAATTTGAGGTGTGGAGCAATGCATGAAGTAATGGACATAGCTATTAACTGCAACAATGCAACCAAAAATGAATCAATGAAAGAGCGGATAACGCAGATGCCAGTGCACTGAAATGTGAAGTTTCTCTCACTGCAGATCTAATTATTCGGCTTTGGCTTAGTCCTATGAAATGTCCAAAACTGGATCAGTGGGTTTCCCTTTCAAAAGTAGTCTGAGTTCGGATCAAGATGGAAGGCCTGCACACTCTACATGGGCCCTATCCAAGTCTACTCACAAGTATTGTTTTCCATTAAGTTAGCAGAAGGAAGCAGTTAACACAATAATATTGAAAATTGAGTATAACGGTGCAGGTAATATGACAATGACCAGAGTGATGTATTGTGTTGCCTCCCACATGGAGATAAATCATGTTGGTTCTTTTAAGTGCACCCCAATAAAGAAAGAACAAACAAAAGCCAAGGTTTACCAAATGGCAAATTCACATCCACAAAGATCACAAGGTAGATGCCCTGTAACTGGGCTGCGTATACCATTCAATACTACATAACATATGGTTGTCAAACATAAGTATTCTAACTAACGGAATCTGATGAAAATAATAATAATAAGAAATTTGTGATGGCTAGGAATTTCCATATGTTGAGGTATGCATCTGTTACGAATATAAAACTGCAATGTCACCTGAAGCTTCACAAGGCCTGCACGAAGTTCTTTGGTATAACCAAGTTTCTTTGCAAAAGCATCAGCCTGCAGAACATGAGTCATGAGATATGACAGTTCCGTACCAATTAACAAATGAACCAAAAAAAAATTTAGATACTAGCTGAGAATAACACCCGAATCTATTAAATATTACCTGAAACTCAAATGCCCGGCTTACAAGATTAAGGCCAAAGCTCACAAGGTGCTGGAGAGGTATTACAGTATGCTGCGAGTCGTGAATAAGGAAATTAGATGTGCACTCTACATTTTATGTTAACATATGCAATTATTTTCCATTTCTCAACTGATGATTTAATTTACTTATATGAGTGCAGAAACTGAGTGCAGAAACAGGTGCTTATATCCTATATGCAATATTTCACCATCGGATTAGAAGAGCAATAGAAGTTTTGCCCATTAAGCTATGATATTACATCAAACAAGTACCTGAAAGATGATGAGGCCGATAAGCACAGGTTGCGTATCAAAGCCATAACTCTGAAAGAGATCCTTTGAATTTCTTACAAGGGTGTAGCCTCCAAATTGCAGAAGTGTGAGAATCTGCTTAAACATGTCAGACCCATGCTCTAAGATAAAAGAATTACTCCAATGACAGTCGATTTGGAGCTAAATGAGAATTCACACACTATACTTAAATAACTTATCAGCAAATGGGAATTCATTAAGCGAAGGACCTTGAGAAAATACCATATATGCAATACAGGAAAAATCAACATGCTTAAGATGATATATAGCTTTATAACCTGGATTATTTTTGCATGGAAGGGACTTAAGTGCAATGAAACAGACGGTACATGAGAACCACCTTCGATCCACTTATGCAGTCAATCAAAATTATCATCTGGATTCGTTTGTGCAAATTACCTTTCTTTATCTTTCTCGATCTTGGAAACGTGAACCACTCTGGACTTTGCAAGGGGTTGAACATACTCTCGAATCTTCTTTGGGTCGAAGATTTTCACTATTACTTTGAATTATGTTCTCAACTTAAAAGGTCTAACACGTCATAAGTATCAGGTGCCAAAATGTCTCAGCAACCTGTAGAAAGTTCAGTCTAGCATCTAGCAAATCTATACCAGTGTACCTTGCTGATTTGTTAACTAAACACGGAAGTAAGTAAAAGTGTAATAACTTTCACCAAATCAAATAAATGAACAAGACCCCTGGATTTCAAGTCATTATCACAACACATATTGCAAGTGCAGATATTATAAGATTGCATAACATACAGGAGCCTAGTTTAATGCTTTAAATTATCTAAAATAGTGCAATGATAACACTGATCGAGCGCAAGAAGGAATTATTAGTGTTTTCAAAGGCGTGCGCATCACCACGCCTCATGCGCCCTGTGATGCGGGGCAATGGCGAAGAGCCCTGCATCTAATGCAGCAACACCTTTTGGGCCTCGCAAGCCGCAAGTGACATGTGCTTCGTGTAGGGCACATCCTAGGAATAGACCACATATAGTTTTGTTCTTTAACATTTCAATCGTACCTTTATACCCGATGACTCATACACAAATAAGCAAAATAAAACCGTTAAGCCTTTCTAGTAGCCTAATTGACGATCATAAGTTCGCTTCAATATTAGTCTTGATTTGAAAATTTATGAACTTTGCTCTATGTTGGATGTGTTAGCATAAGAAATTAAGACCTTATTTTGTGATTTCATAGTAGATATTGTTTATCTCGACATACTTCATGTGAAGATATGTTCTTTTGTGCTTGATAACCATCTTGAAAATTATGTGTGGTGTGCGCCTATGAAGCACGGACACGCATAACATGAAGCCGTGTCGTGTCGTGTCCATGTCGGACACACGTGTCGAACACACGTATCCTATGTATTTTTTAGGATTTGCCTCGTGTCGGCGTGTCGGATAGCCGTGTCGGATCCGTGTCCGTGCTACATAGGTGTGCGCCTTGCTTCACTCTGCGCACGCATAGCATTGCGCCTTGCACATTGGTAACACACGAATTATATGTTCTACAAAAATTGGCATATCAATGATGGAATGGCAACCATATATTTCAAGAGACTTGAATCTCAAATCTCCAATATGATTTGGATAAAGAGGTCCATTAACCTACTAGTCTTTGGGACTTCTGATTTTTCCATAATTCTTTTTCTCACAAAGACCACAAATTGTCTTCTTCAACTTAAATAGATAAACCTAGAAGGCTAGACCCAACAATAAGTATATGCCCAGCATGCTCCATACTTTTGCATAGCGGGTAGGATGTACCTTGAACCCTGCTAATTCATTTTTAGACCGGCTGTTGTAAAGTACATTGTAACACGTTAGCTATCCCCTCTATATTCACTCAATCAATCAAAGAAATATTATTCTTCAAATGACAAAAGGTAGACAGACCCTTGGGCACATTATGAGAGATGTTCATCGCGTAAAGCTGCAATAGTGCACAGAACTTTTTATAACTTTCAGAAGAATGGTACAAACAAAAAAAATAGTGGGGTTGAAAAGCATCCGTTTATGTGAGGATGGTATACCTGGACAGCAATGAACGAATACATTGTATGGTTCAATTTCCAATGTCCAAGCTCATGGGCGATTACTGCAACGACTTCATCCTCATTTTTGCACTGCAAAATGTTCCTTATAAGTAAAGGTTCAGCATGTCATGTTACCAAAACATGACAAGTTCTGAATGTCGTGTAGAACAAGCAAAAAGAATCAACTGAGTGATCAATTGGTATGTTCAGAGTAAGAAATAACAGATAGGAAATTAATTTTAACATTGTTTGGACACTTATCAATGTTTTCTATAAATTTTAATGAAAGAGTAAAAGTTGATTCTGTTAATTTAAGGAAATAGATGTCTAAGATGACAATTCTCACTGCCTAGAATTTGCAAATGCAAAATAAAACAGCTTTTGGGTTTATAACCCATGTATGTAGATAGAGCCTCTAGGATCAGCAAAAAAAGTGGACAGCTGTGAAGGGGCAAACCAGTCAACAGAGAGGAATCCAAGGTGACATGCCTGGGAACTTGGCTACAATTGGCTAGTATCTGTTAATGGAGGTGGTAAAGATTTGACTGAGATCGAATCTAGGACTATGAAAATTAGGGAAAGATGTCTCATAGAGAGAGAAGGGGCGGAAACTAAGGACTGGTAGTTGGGTAGCATGGGTTGGGAATTACGACACAATTGAATAGGCTACTAATTTTAACAGGAAAACCATAATGAAACAAAGAAAGAAAAAGGCAGGTTGCATATTGGGATGATGGGGTTGACATAAGTAGGCCTTCAGCAGAGCAGGGTTAGGCTAGGGCTGGGCCTATGACAGAACCCAAACCTGGCCTCTGTAGATCTTCTACATGGGCCTCTAATTAAAACCCCTATCCTTGCCCTATTTCCGTGAGGACTCTGGGCCTCCATGTGTGGGTGGGTATGTGTGTTTTCATTATTTTATTTTTATTTTATTTTAATTAATAAATTACTTTATTTGTTTATTTATTGGGGGAAGGATTGGGATGGACTCATAGGCTTGTCCTAATTTCCAATAAATTATAAAATAATGATAATGTATGGTCTTTTAGATGGTATTTTTTCCTGCTTGAATATTTTACAGCCAAAAGGCATCCGGAAGATGTCAATGGCTAAATCATCTCATGTTTGTCACACCAACATTACATACAAGAAATGTTTTATTATCCAAATAAATAAAGACTGCAAATGAATATAAAATTTGAGAATACCTGCTGAATTAAAGTATCATAAAGAACGATGCGCTTGTTGTTGAAAAAACCATACATATATGCCTGCCAATATAAAATCAACATAATATTAGCAACTTTAATCAATATGAGAGGAAAAGGTGCAGAAAATAGAGCCTCAAATCACAAGAAATAGGTTCAAGAAAGCATCATGATACAAGAGAACATGACGACTATATGGGAGCAAGTTCAGAAGAAAGGAATCCAACAAAACCATAGATGAAAATGACACTAGTGCACCCTAACACATGACATCATGACATGTACGATACAAACAACCAATTAAAAGAGGCAACGTGATGTTATTCTTTCTCCAAAACCAGCAATTGCAGCTTGTCAGTAATCAACAGAAGTTTTACGTTTTACAAAGTCCGTAGGTGATATGGTTTTCTTTTCTGCCCAAAAGAACAGCAAAATAAAATATTTTACTTTATTGGCAACAGAAGGAATATCTGTGCTTCTACTTCGCAACAATACGAACAAGCAAATAAAATAGGTATACTTTGTCAATGAAATCAGTCAAGTTTGCCCTTTTCTTATCATTCAAGGATCCACCTAATTTAACTTCCTACAAGTCCATAAGCTGCCGTCTTTCCAAGCTTTTCCATGACAAAATTTGTGGATTAGTATCAATCCTCCTAGCACATTACCTTTTTTATAACTCCACATTAGCTACTAAAATAATTAAACAATGCTCCTATTCTACGAAGCCAAATTGACTTCTAAATCCTAGAGAGAGAGAGAGAGACCTCTAACCATCTCAAAGTCCCTCTAACCATTATAAAAGAGAGAGACATCCAACCATCTTAAAGTCCCTCTAACCATTGCACCAAAACTCCGAAGATTGTGGGAGCTGAGGGTTATAGTTTTATATTAATTCTAACACATACCTCCCTCCACCCAAACCCAAACCCTAATCCTACGAAGAAAACAAATCCAATCCCACATCCAAAGCCAAAAAAACAAATTGAAGTGCTGATGTTGCTGATCCTAGATGCTCCTCCTCCAGAGTCCTATTGCTTTCTTCAGGAAGACATCCCGAATATATTTCCTAAATCTATTTCATGATGTCACATAATCCCTAATATATATAAGCTCTAGAAGAAACAAATCTATATTCATTACAAGAGGAACTACAGTTACTACACCTATAAATCAGGAAAAAAATACTACACAGACTAATTCACTAGGGATTAAAAGCATGCATATAGAAAAAAAATAGAGGTTTTAGGTAGGCACATCTCTTTCCTCGTTGCAACAAAAAGACGTACTATCCAGCTATTTTAGAGAGAGTGGGGAGAAGGGAGAGGGGAGAGAGGAGGGGAGTGAAGGAGGGAGAGGGAGGAGAGAGATTTTATTTCAATTTTAAATTTAGCTGCAATGAAAGATGCTTTGCTTGAGTATCTTAAGATTCCTCTTCAACAAGTTATTCAAGAATAGCAAATCAATGTGCGATGCAAAGGCCTTGTGTGTTACTCCTATTAAGCAACTCATTATAATTTTTTCAGTAAAGTCTTCTTAAATCCAACTTATTATAATTTCCTAAGTGAAAGTTTTCTTAAATCTAACTCTATTATAACTTCCTCATTGAAGTCTAAATCCAGCTGAGCATAATTTTCTCAGTGAAGTCTTCTTAAATCCTAGATTAAGATCAGAGACACCATCTACATGTCTACATAAAATAATAGTATATCATAACTCTATAAGTACTCCTAGAAATCTTATTGGGAACTCATTCCAAGTACTTTTTCTTAAAGTGGTTATTGCAAATTTCTGCTTCCAAACATGCAGAACCCACCTAACCCCTCACAGGCCACAACCCACCCTTTTGTCCTAAAAAATTTGTAATCTTTCTTGTGCTATATAAAATAAAGATCTGGTCCTATAGATTTAGAGGCATACGAGGTTTCCAAATTAAAAAATATATACCATTAAGCAAAATATTTGTGATTTTAAATAGCAGATCAAGCTTTCGATCATGACTTAAGAGTTCTAGATGCTCAAATGCATGATCCATTGACTTTATGTGGTAATTACTTTCCATCTTGTATTCTCCTAATCCATGGAATACACCTTAATACATGATTATGGGTTTCTAACTTCTTGATTAGTATATTTCTTATTTTCAACTATATGCATTGAAGTTTCATTGTGATATATATGGGAATGAGCCATATATCTCAAGACCAGCTCCTTTAGTTCCATATTCCTTGGTTAAAAAAAAAGAAGGATTAATGTTTAGGTATATATCAAGGCTAAGAATTCTGGAAGAAGCTTAAAAAATCCTGAGATTGTTGAAGAAACTCACAAGTTGAGCAATAGGGAGCAGGAGGTACAAAAGAGCATGTGACAAAGGTAAAAAGAGGCAAATGTTAGCCTTCTTCTAGTTGTTGAAGACTAAGCATGAGTTGGGAGGTTGGAAAGCAAAACCTTGTGAAGGCTAATGTTTTTCAAATTTAATATTAGAAAAGTGTGTCAGTGTATAATAACACTTTAGCAAGGATTTTATGTAAACATGTATAAAGGTTATGTCTTGCCAAAGTAAACGGTATAAATTTAGTCAATAGTTATTTTTTGCAGGGTTCACATAATTATGTTATCTTGATATGTACTATTCGTTTGAAATGTTCAAGTTCACCTTGTCGAAATATACAAGTTAATCTTCTCAACAAGTGATTTTTGAAATAATATGACAAAATTAGATTTTAAATTTCATTGTTGTTAAATTTTAAAATAAAAATGTTGTTCCATCTAAAAAGTTTATCATAGTTGTTGTAACAAAATTGTAACATTTTTTCCAAATTATAATTACATTGGAATGAAGAGATGTGATTTTTTTTCTTAGTTTGTTTTATGTCTCATCTTGTGTCTTCTTAATTTAAGAATTCTTCTCACTTTACTTTTGTGCTTCATTTTTCTCCTCCCTTCTCTCTCCTCACTCCACATCTACCACTTCATTTCCGAAAACTTTCTACTAAACAATTTTACTTTTGTTCATTGCCTCTTATCAAACCATGGCTTTATTAATTCAACCAACTGTAGTGATATAATAAATAATTTTTAATCATGTGCAAGCACATGCAAAATTTTGAAGTAATTATTAAGAAGAAAAGAAATCACTCTTCATTGATGATTCATAGATACAATACATTAATTTATACATATGATGAGAAAACCTAAGAAAGTCTAAATATTAGGTATGAAATAAGATGGTATATGCACTACCAAATATAAATAAATATGTTATCAAATACCAAGGATAGCAATAAATTAAATTATATCATATTATATGTTCATATGTCCCACTATATTAAATAGCAATATTCCAATATTTAACTAGAATATTTCTCCTTCCTCTTGCATGTCTCTTTTAAGATGTCTCATATCATTATTGTTGTCGTCAGCACCACATTACTGAACCACCAGCACTATGGTCGTAATAGTAGCTTGTTAATCTCATATCAATTGAGAGTACTAAAGTTCCTCTAACCATTACACCAAAACGTCAAAGTTGTATTAAGGATTGAGAATTATAGTTTTATATTAATTCTAACATGCCCAGCAAGTTAAGCATCCCTTTTTATGGGCCAAAACTAGACTTATTTAGATATGCTAATTTTTAGAAAACCTGCTTTAAATTCTTGGCTAGTGGATCTGCACCTAGATTTCTCAGATACCAACCATCTCAAAGTCTAATGATACACTAAAACCCTCTTTTAAATAGAGATTAGAAGGATATTACAAAACAGTTATGAGAAAAATCATATCAAATCGCATCTCACAATATCTACTAGAACTAAATACCAATAATATATTTGTCATTTCTATTTTCTCTATATGGTATCAGAGCTTCATTGATCCTATAGAACTCCTCACTTTATTAATCAGAGCTCATCGAGGGGGTTTGGCATGGGCTTCATGCTCTCCAAGACAGCTTCGACAACAAACTTTAGAATTCCTATTTTCTAGATCTCAAAAAAACCTCTACAAAAAATAAGAAAATTTTAAAAAATAAACTCCATCTCAAAATCAATAACGATTACACCAAAACTCTGAAGTTGTAGTGAGGGTCGAGAGTTACCTTTTTATATTCTAACACGCACTTGCAGATTGAGCACTCATTTTATGGGCCAAAACGTGAACTCTCGCAACGATGTTAATATTTTTAAAATCCGCGTTAAATTCGTGGCTCATGAGATTTAAACCTGTGTTACTCTGATATCATCTCAAAGTCCTGCTAATCATTACACCAAAACTCTAAAGTTATGGAGAGGGATGAGTGTTATATTTTAATACTAATTCTAACGAAGACCTTCCTCCACCCAAATCCGAACCGTAATCCTAGCTAAAAAAATCTAATCCCAAATCCAAATCTGGAAAATTAATCAGAGCGTTAATGTTTTTGCTCCTAGATCCTCCTCTAGAGTCCTAAATTATTGGTTTCTTCAAGAAGACAACATGAATATATTTTCCTAAATCCATTTCCTAATGTCACACAATCCCTTACAAGGA
>BQKN01066020.1:1506542-1554097 GCA_022839385.1 Asparagus kiusianus
AAATCTATATTCATTACCAGAGGAATTACACTTCTAAATCAAGGAAAAAATAATAGACTACTTCACTAGGGACTAAAATGCATATAAGAAAATTAAAAAATAGAGATTTTAAGCGAGCACATATTTTTCCTCTTAGTAACAAAGAAGAAAGAAAATAAATGAAAAATAAGTAGAGAACTTGGGGGGGTCTTGGACATTGATTCGTTGAGATGAGCACAAAGGAGATGGAGGGAGCATATTTATAGCATCCTAAGGTAGGTCAATTATAGTAAGGAGCAAGAATCTTTTACTCACGAGACGTACTACTGTGCTATTTTAGAGAGAGAGGGGGGAGAGGGAGGGAGAAAGAGGAGGGATATTTTATTTTAATTTTAATTTTAACTGCAATGAAAGATGCTCTGCTTGAGTATCTTAAGTTTCTTTGCAATAAGTTGTTCAAGATTAGCAATCTATATGCAATGTAGGGGCCTGTGTATTGCTATTGCTATTGAACTCATTGAAATTTTCTCATGAAGTTCTCTTAAATCCAACTCATTATAATTTCCTCGTTGAAGCTTCTTAAATCTAACTCAAAATAATTTCCTTGGTGAAATCTTGTTAAATCCTAGATAAGACCTAAGACACCATCTACACGTCTACATAGCATATAGTAACTCTTTTAGTACTCATACAAATCTTATTTGGGAACTTATTCCAAGAACATTTTCTTAATTGCAGATTTATCCACCGAAACATGTAGAACCCACCCAACCCCCATAGGCAACAGCCCACCCTTTTATCCTAAAAACATTGTAATCTTTCTTATGCTTTATAAACAAAAAATCTGGTCCCATATCTCTACAGATGTGAGGTTTCCAAAATTTTACCAAAAAAATAACCATAAAGCAAAATATTTCATGATTTTTAATAGCAGAGCAAGCTTCCGGTAATGACTTGGAGTCCTAGATGCTCAAGTGAAAGTTTACACACAAGATTTCTTTTCTTTTTTTTTTTGGGAAAAATTAGTCAACCTAATTAGTATGAAAAATCATATTTTATTTATACAATCATTGTTCAGTTTAAACAAGCAGGAAGAAAATTTTGCAATTTGAACTTACGAACAATTGAAAACTTAATCGTTCAGGAGTTTAACTTGGGATCTTGTGTTAACTTAACATTATAGCAAACCAAGCAAAATTTTATAACAGCTTGGTTAAATTGCCGACCCCATTTTCAATATACAAGTTTTATGGAAAAATACTATAAATCAAGAAAAAAATACACATTGATAATCAAGTAGAAACTGCCTTTGCTTGTAACAGAACTGCAGTTAGGAAAATGTTAGAGAACATTGCAGAGACTGAAAACTCACATTACTATGACTTGACCTTGTAGAACCATCCACGACAAAGAGTTTCTTCAAGGGAAACTTTAGGGTGCCTGCTAGTTTCTCTATCTTCTCTCTAAGCTTGCCTTCAGGAAGCTGTTTTCGGAATTGTTTCAAAATATGAAATAAAAAATTGTCTAACTGAAGAAACAAGTAAACAACGTAATAGAGAACTAAAACGAGTACGTCTGGAACTAGTTATATTATGAATAACAAAAAGAAAGTATAACTGCTTTAACCTAATACAGGAAACTAAATTTTAACTATTCATTAACCTTTGCATGGAAAGCAAATACTCACAGGAGTGAACTTATTGAAAAGAGGAGCTATTAGAATGGGATATAGTGTCATCATCACTATGGATAGCACAAACATAAAACCCCAGAGGTAGATCGCCAGGTAAGGACCTCCTTTCTGCAGACAAAGAAGAACTTAGTTTATACAAGATAGGGTTATTGCAAATTCAAATTTCAACGGCACTGCAATTAGTAAACTTTAGCACAATAGAGTACAACGAAACGTGCTGTGGATTAAACACTATTGTGAACAAATAATAAAAGCTGAATGATATCATACTTGCACTATGACAATGATTGCAGCCACAATTGGTGGTCCAATTATGATTGAAAGGAAGATACCCTTAATCATGTCCCTGAAGAATAGCCATACAGTTTGCTGCAAGAAATTAGAAAGTCCAGGGACCAATCAGTAAAAAGAGAAACAAAACCACGACCATAAAATTCAAACAAGACCAAACCACTTCTGCTGGCAGGAAAATAAGCATTGAAGATTTAAGCAAATCTAGAGTAGGCATGACAAGACCATAGAAAGTTAACCAACTTTGTTAAAACCATGGCGGGCCTCAATTACAAATGTTGAATAGAGTGAAAAAGGCAAGTCAGTGATCTGCATGACAGTAAACAATGTGTCAGTCATAAATTACCATTATTGTATGATCCAATAAAAGATCATGATGTGCCCGAAGTTCAAAAACTGTTTTGAGTTGCAATTTCTAACAAAAAAACAGAAATAATCAAAAGGACTTCATAAAATAAGGAAGATTGCATGATAAAAAGTAATATGGATTAAAAAATTGCTATATTGCTCATAAGAAAATTAATCTGAAGCTTCAACAATACATTTCGCTATGTTATTTACAAAATGTAATGTCCTAAAATGTGCACACATAACATAATGTCCTAAAATGTAATCTAAACATACTAGATGAAATCAAAGATTACAAAAATATAAATAATATTTGCAGAAACTTACTTAGGGGGTTATTGGTTGAGGATTAATGATTTCGACTCAAACATTTTCTTGGATTTCAATTTAGGGTGTCATTCATTTAGGACAAGGATTTAAATTTAAATTTACAGTGTTATTGGTTTAGGCTTGGGATTCGGATTTGAATTTAAGGTGTTATTGGTTTAGAACTAAAATTTGAATTTGAATTCAAGGTGTTATATGTTGTCTAGGATCGTTACACGCTCACGAATTTCAAAATCCAAACTCCAGTCCAACTCTATATATTCGAATGAGAAATTTCCTACAAAAAGTCCCAAGTTAAAAATTATTTGGATTGTGTTCCCACTCCAGGGATCGTAATTCTCCTCTTCTCTTTACTTATTTAAATATTTAATAATTTTCATATTAAATATTTTTTTAAAATATTCAATATTTCTAAACTAGTGATAAATTAACATGAATATATATAATTAAATATGTTAATCAACTTGTTTAAATTTATATAATCCATTAAAAATGAAATAAGGTTAATATTAAATATATTTAATATGAAAATTATTAAATATGTTGAAACAATTTAAACAATTGGTATTCATTTAAATGCTAGACATGAAATATATTAAACATAAATGTTAGATATATAATATTTAAATTTTCAATATATTGAATAATAAAAAATATTCAATGTCAAATCATTCAAATATTTGATGTCAAATGTATGATATAAAATTTTCTAATATATGTAATACATATTTAAATATAGAAATTAGTACCACAATTCTAATTCAATGGTCCGTGAATCTAAACTTTAGCCCGAGAATCCACACTTTAGTCTGGAAATCCAACCTAAAACTTCAAATATCATACTAAGAATCCACGGCTTTAATTAGAAAATTCTAGTGCTAACCCAAATCAAAGAAAGTTGGAAACTTGGTTGTATCAAACAATCCCAAACGAATAACACCCCTTTAGGGAAAAGAGTCCACTAGAATTTTGCTAAAAAACTTCATAGAGCTAGATTTTTGGATGGAAAACATTAAAGAAATTTTCTCGAACTATATATTCTTTTGTGACAAGCCATATAAAAGGATATATCGGCGAACATATCGGCTAATATATCGTCTACATCGGGTATATATCACCCAAAAATTGCCAAAAAGCAGCAAATAATACTAAGACCATATCATTTTGTAGCAAGCCTAATGAAAAGATATACAAGGGTATATCAAAGATATCACAGATATTTAAAACAATGCAATATAGTATGTAGCTCTATACACTATAGTATGTAGCTATACACCCAAGAGTATGAAGCTATTTATTCTATAATATATGACTATACCACCCTATATAAATTCTATTGTATTCAGCTATAAACTTTGTATTATTTATTTTGGGATTAAAGGTATCAAACTTTGTATAATAGGGTTTATTGTAACATATAGAACTTGGTGTTTTTTTTTTATAAAAAATTGTTGCATTTAAAAGCAAAAACCCTAATATCATAATTCACAAGTTTGTAGGTTTAACAGTTTCATGAAATCAATTAAGTGCTAGCAATAACATGCTATAGTAGTTGGAAAAACGATTTCGGATGAGTTGTTTAGTTTTATTATGTAGATTGCTCAGAGAAGTCAAGAGAATTTTAAATTTACCAAATCTTCAATTAGTTCGCTGTCACAAAGCCAATATTCATGGCCCAGTGGGGTCACTTAATCCCTATGGTAAGTTTGAGTGAATTTCGCTTAGCTAGTTGAAGTCAACTAGGACCCAGTTCGAAAATGAGAAAGCACATATTAAACAGAGAAGTCATCCAATAATCGTGGTTCATGAGAAAAAAATTAATAACAAGAAGTCAGCCAATAATTTAATAGAAGAAGAAATTACCATGAAACTTATCCTAAGATAATCTAAAAGAAACAAAAACTTCTTGATAAGAACGGGAGGAGAGGAAGAAAAGCAAGGATTGTTGCCAAATACCAGCATGAAAGGAGGGAAAGAAATAGGACAAACAATGTCTATGAAAGATACCACAACCTCAGGGGACCTCAAAACAACTTTTTCATCTGGTCAAGCAAGTTATTTCCATCAGCAGGTATATCACATGCATTAAATCAATTGACGAAGTGCATGGACTCCTAGACGATTCCACCTCGCAAGTATGACAACAAGCTAAGCTCTAGCACAGTTCACGACAAAAGATTTTCAAAATAAACCTAAATTGATCTACGAACTGAAACATAAAGTCATTTTAACAACCACCCATTCATGTACCAATTAATCAATCTCCACTTACTACCTTTAGAGATGATCTTCAACGTAGAACTTTCATAATGTTCTTTCTTACAACTAACATAAATAATATCTTATTTGTTTCTATGAATCTCCACAGAAATTCAAAAGCTTCATTTGACATCACTGTATATAAACATCACATGCACTTCCACTCAACTGTTAAGTCGAATCATTAGGTGTTGCTGACGTATCCATTCAACACATCCAGCTAGAAATACTTCCTAAATGAGTATCTAGAAAATTCAAGAATAGGATGGATATGTACCAGAATATAAATAAGCCCAAAAGCATAGAATGGAATTAAATATAGCAAAGAATGCAATAGCACAACAAAGAATTCCATTCAAAACAATGGACATTGATGGTATAGGAGATGATGCTTTTACCTCAAGAGATTTCAAAATTAGACAAAACATATTAAACTATTAGTATTGAAAGAGAATCTAGAACTGCATTTTTCATGTTTACTTCCTATCAATCCATGTAACTTTGCCTATGTGGTGGGGACTGGCAGAAAAAGTGAGAAATAACACCAGAGAGGCAAACTGCTCAAGAAAGGGTAAAACCATGATATAATATGACTCTAGCTGTCTGCTTGAACCAATAAGTTTAGTAGAATGATTAACATCCATACCTGCGACCAAATCATGACTCCTGCTAAGAACGAAAGGGTGTGAATTATTTCATTGTCTGCATTCAAGCCCATGTACACTGCCAACTCTCCAGATTTCTGCAAACTCAAAATAAGTTCCACGATAAGGTTGATGGAAAAGCACCAAATTATGCAAGGTGCAAATTGTTACCTTCCAGAACCAAGGTAATATGCCAAAAAACAAAATTGTAGTGTCCATCAGAATTGTTACAGCTTCATGAACAAAGTGGAAGTGACTGGAATTAAGTAACAAATTAGTCTTCAAGTATAGACGGTATTTAATAGGCCAGAAGAAGAGCAAGAGTTATGAACAATTACAGGATTAAAAACATATAGCACATAATACCAAGAGAACTTATGCATAGCTAATATCAACTGAAGTAAACAGAAAGCTGGGAAAGATAGCAAACCTTTTATCAAGGCTATAAGATCTAGATCTTTCAAATTTTTCTTGGCTGACCACTCCTTCTAATGATTTAGGAAGGCTGGGCAGCTTGAGAGCTGCATGTTGTCGGATGTCCAGATAGGTTTCAAAAATGTACATTAAGATCATAAAACCTGCAAGAGAAAGTGATTACTGATCAGGATAATAATCAAGAAAAGCTTTTTTACCATTGATACAAAAAGTTTCATGTGATTTAATTAATTTCCAAGCATCAGAGATGTAAAAGAGCTTGGAAGTTTGAGCCTCAACTCAGAATCAGATCAAAAATAGCTTACCCAAACTCATCTAAGAAGCTAAACAGACAAACTGGGATAAATTTTAGCTCATTTAAATAATTGAAGCTTAGCAAATCTGAGGATGGCTGTATTCAGGATCAAGCTTACTTATGCAGCTCAATAAAGCTTCGATAATGGATCCAATATTCTATAAACATTCAAAAGATTTACATCTTGAAGTTTTAACTCAAACAATCACTTTATTCTAATCCTATACTCCGTAATAAGGGAAAGTACTTTTCTAAAATGACTTCTCGGTCACCTTAAAATTTTTGGGATCATCTCTTCTTTAGAGACTAGGCTCGCAAAGTTCAAGATCTGCCTAGGCAGATTCAAAGTTTTCTCAAGTTGTTCATTCAATGATTAGAACTTGTACAAATTCAAAGCTCCTCTAAAGAAAATAAAAGTTGACATATTAAGGTCTCCACCAGTTGGCTCATTGCACAAACTTAAAAGAAGAAGATTTATCTATGCAAATTTAGGTTTTCAAGCAAACGCCCAGACTATCCTTTCTTTTTCCTTTTGAAAGAAAAATTCCATGTGAATTGAACAACAAGTTAATAGGTATACTTAAAATGTATAGATGGAGCATCTGCTACGAGGAAACTAATTTGAAAGATTCAAGTCTATTCAGTGTTATGACTTTTTCAGAGCAACAGCACTGTGATGATGTGCTCTAATTTACTTCAAACTGAGTTTTTTATACAAACTTCAGTTTCATAAAAAATAAAACAAAATAAAAAGATTAAAAAAACAAAGAAGAATATAAAGCACAAGGCAGTCACACCTAAACAAAGGACACTCTTCTATCAGTGCTACACTTGGAGGGGACAACCTTTAATCTATGGGGGAGGAAGTTTACCCTCCAATTTTTTTTCTCTCAAGCTTAGCACCTTACTCATGAAGTTGGCCAACTACAATATTGGAAAAAAAAATCTAGATTGGCTTTAACAGATAGCATATGTAACTTGAACTCACCATTGTCATCCAAGCTCTTTGCATTAAATGAGATAGGCAATACAACATGATTTGAGTCATTTGACCGACATTTATGAAAGCCTAAGTCGGTTGTATTTTAAGTTCCTGAACAATGAGCAAGAGACGGACTTCCCAGAATCCTATAAGACCAGTTAGTTGGGTAGACTAACTCACCTTTCATCATAATGAAAATTAAACTCAGTCAACAAAGAAGCCCAAACTGAGTGCATTTCACAATAGGTAATACATACATTAACTGATTAGTAAAATCCTCGATCAAACATCTATGCTCCAGTGTCACTTCTAGGTTGAAAAAAAAAGAAATGGACAAGAAACAAATTTGAGAGAGCAAGAAAGCTTGAGTGTATAAACTACAAGAAGACTATCATCCTCTTTTCTTACATTCCCTAGATCCAAATAGTACATAACGTGACACCTGCCCACCTTTATCTTGCCCACCTACCCCCCACCCCCCCCCCCACCCGCCTGCGCCCCCAAAAGAAAAACACCAACAACAAATGCACAGATAAAACAACAAAATATTTATTTCAAATTTTTTGGGGGGTCAACTACATGAATAGTAGTCTTCCATTAAGTTATATTATGAATTATGGGTCATCATCCCAATTACGTTAACTAAATATACACTCGCATGCATGCCAATAAAAATTGAAAATTCTCCAATCTTGGCAGAGATATTTCTTCATGGACAATGTTGCTACACCTGTAGGCCCACATATCATATTTCTTTATGTTAGGCATATCTAAACGAGGGACAAACAAACGTGATGAATGTTTCAAGCACTAAGCCAGGTTACAAATTTATTACGACACTAATAGATGTTTTCGCATCTATTCTTTCACAGGATACATCATATATTGTTACTTGAAATGTCAAAATACTAACACACATGTTCAGGTATAAAAGCTTTGAATGTTGCACATATTCTTAAACAGTGCAAATTACATGCTCAATAGATCATGTTAAATAATAAAAACTCCACAACTTTCATCAATATAAAGAGAAGTGGAAGCCTTGCAAGGTTACTGAAAGTGCTAAGCGACATGGCATTGGACCCAACGCCTAGATCGTACGCAAGGCCTAAGCAGTTTTTCTATTTTTATTTTTTAATTACACTAATCAATAGTAAATGCCAATGATACAGAAACCTTAGGCGTTAGACTGGCACCTAGGCGGATTTCTTTCTTCATAGTGGCGGAGAAGGTTTTGCTAAAGGTCCGAGGAGGTAGATGAGGTGTTCATAGTAGGAGGCTGAAGTTTGGAGGTTAGAGGATGTGGAGGCTGCAACAGAGGATATCACAATCAAGGGCTAAAGAGTGCAACCTACGTAAGCAAACCACGCTCCCCAAGGTGCTCCCAATGACGTAGGTAGCCTAGGTTCCACCTGGATGCTAGGCGGACGGCCTAGGTACCACCTAGGCTAGATCTACACTTAAGCTTACGCAAGCTAGGCGGAGACTTTTTAAAACATTGAAGCCTTATCAGTTGTCTAATGAAAGATTTTTACATTAAATCCTTTAGGGTTAATTGCGAACAAACTCTTGTAGTATCAACCAATTGCAAGGAGACCTCATGTAGTTCTATTTGCTGCGAATAGACACTCAATTGCTATCTTTTTACTTTAAAAGAGTAGAAAAAGTTAACTTAGGGGGTTGTATTCACACTTTGGCCAATGCTAAAAGCGGTCCACTCGCAACAAGTAGCACTAAAGGGGGGGCCTGTTAGCAACAAATAGGACTACATGGGGTCCCCTTACAATTGGCTTATACTACTGAGGTTTGATCCCAATTAACCCAGACTTTTAGACACTTCATTTTATCACTAAGAACTTAGATGCTTGTTTAGATAATCGATTATCTGTTATATGTGGTAAAAGCCAGACAATCAACCTCAACATCCTGAACAAAAAGGACCTCGAGATGCATGAAAATGTAAAGTCAGAAGACGCAGAACTTGAAACTTACAGGGACATGAAGAGTTAAAACCCTCCTAAACCCTAATGATTGTTTTCTCCTTTTTGGTGGTGAGTTGTTAACAATGGAATCACAAGGCAGATCCCTTGCCAGAATATCAGGTCAAGTTTCATTTCACCACTTACTATATTCATGAAAGAGTAAAACAAACTTCCCCCGCAGATAGTTCAGGGAGAAAGTAAAATCGCCATTTAACTAGATTTTCTATGAATCAACACCGAATACTAAAACGAGTAGCTGAAACCTAAGAAACCCTAATCTGATGATCTCCGCTCAACCTTTACACCCAAAGAAAAGAAAGTAAAACCTAATATGAAAAAAAAATCGCCTCGTTTTGGGCAAAATAGATTTGCCACTTCGTATATAGATCAAATCATCGCGGGTATGAAGTTAAAGAATAGAATAGAAAAGGGGGAAACTAAAACGTTTTACCTAAAACCGCTTCCAAATAGGGCAGCGCCATTAGCTCGTGAAAATTCTCTGGAGGCGAAGAGGCACAAAGAGGACTCTTTGCCCTTTTATTTATTAGGCTTCGCTCGCCGAGGAGACCAGCGTCAGTGGAAACGTAAATGAAAATAAATATCAGGGTTTTTTTTTAGTATGGGCCTCTTGAAAGTTAAGTCTGCCGAAATTGCCTATTACGGGCTGTTTGTTTGGTTTCCTAAAACCCAAGAATAGGAAATGGGAGCCCAAGAATAGGAAATGGAGCTCCCATTTCCTATTCTTAACCATTTCCATCCCTAAAACTTACCCCAACATTCAATAAAATATTATTTTATCATCCAACTCATCTAATAAAATATTATTTTATCATCCAACTCATTTAATAAAATATTACTTTTATCATCCAACATCAAATAAAATATTATTTTTATCATCACATTATTCAACTCATCTTATTTCATCTCATCTCATATTTAAAAACCAATCACATCATTCAATAATATGGTGACAACTCATCTCATCTCCTTAAACTTTCATCTCTACCCATTTCCTCCAAAAAAAATAGGAAATGGGTTTCCTTAAGTGTGGGTCACATCATCCAATAATATAATGACAACTCATCTCATCTCATTTCTTTTCTTAATTTTAAGAATGAACCAATCACAATAAAGAAATCTAAAAAGGGAAAGTCTTTTCCTTTTAAGTCTTTTCTTTATTTTTTTAGCCAACCAAACACAAGAAAAGAACCTCCAATAAGTTTTATTTAAAAATCACTCACATCATCCAATAATATAATGACAACTCATCTCATCTCATTTCCTTTTTACTTATAAGAAGTGAACCAAACACAAGAAATGGACCAATATTTAAGAAAACAATTCCTTTTCTTCTCATTTCCAATTCTTTTAGCGAACCAAACACTTTCAGGCTTGCGTATGATATCAGAATGCTGAATTAATTTTGCATAATCTATACTTAACAGAACAGTTTCATATACCTATTAATGAAAATTAAGTTACTGAGAATAATTTGTTCTAGTTCATGTAATATACATTATACTTGTTTCGTAGAAAGTTTATATTTATGTGAATATATGAAAGAATAGCAAACAGATACTCAATTCAGAAAATAGGCTTATAACAGCTAGTTATTTCGATTAATCTCATTTCCTAATGATAAATATAAGAATGGTAAGCGAACTGTATGTAACGGTGTTACCAAAATTATATTCCCACATGCTCATTGAAAACTAAATTACAGATAACAATGTTCTCTAGCCCAGTATCCAACCACATATTATGTAAGTCAAAACTATGTTACAAAAGGTTCTACTAAAACAAACAAAAAATATTACAAGAGACTAGTGAGCTTATGATAATGTAGCTCCAGTTATAAAGATTTTAGATTTGCACCGCCAAATCCAAAAACTGAAAACGAAGCACATGTTCTTGCCAATTACATAAACTATCCACAAAAAGGAAACCACAAACCCAAAACCCATCATAAGTATCGGCCACCAATGTTTCAACAACCAGATTCGGCTGGACAAGACTATCCAATCAACCGAAAACAAGCAAACAACACAAACATAGCACAAAACCAGCGCCCAGCTAGAGTCAATGACCAACATGAGCCAACAAAATTTGTCGCTACAGTAATTTAGAAAAGAAAAAGCGCCAAATGATTTCCCTTGAGCTTTGCACCGCTATAGTGATTACCAGCTTGCACAAAAGCCAGTTCCAGCAACTTAACCAGCAGCAAGATAGCAACCAAAATCCAAAACCAAGTTGGAAAACACAAAACCCAAAGAAAGCACCATTGTCCAAAGAAAACTAAACAAAACTGAAACGTGTACATACCAGGGAGTAAAGTGCTGGGACGGATGCAATAAGTACAGAGTTGTAGTATGCAAGAACATGGCTTAGTACTTAATAGGGATGCAAGCAAAGCTCATCAGGTTTCCAAAGTGCAAAGAGGTCCATTTCCAGCAGTACACAGCCCCAAACAGCAGGAGATTCCCTCCCAAAACAAGATGGACACATTGTTGCTTGATTTATGTAAATATTCTTATACTAGGACGCAATGGATAAGCCATAAACATGCACAACAAGCTAAAGAACATAAGCATTGAACCAATTGTGATTTATGCAAATCGTGTCCTTCTGCAATATAGAAAAAGATGAGCAAAACTTCAACATACTTGATCTTCAGTCCTTCAACAAACATTGATCTACAAAATGACTATATAAATATCTGTGAAACTTACCAAATTATGGACTTGATGATACCATCCACTTGTCACTAAATTTTACTTCATTCTGTTCTTGAGCATTCAAATGTATGGCATAATAATACTCAGGAGCTGAGCAAACAAAGTGAAATAGCAAAATAACCAGCTCCTGCATATTGACTACACGTTTATTCCAAAAAACTTAGCAATCAAACATGCACTACTTATACTTTAATATTCGATAACTACATATATCAATTATTCCAAAGCTGTAAAGCAATCCTGCTGTGAAGCAGCTCACCTCTTAAATTTTCATCTGCACCAACCATGTATTGGGGGTCTTCTTCTTCCTCCTCATCTTCATCCTCATTCATCTCTAATCCATTGAGCATATTAAAGTATTTATCATTTCCATGATGCCTTGCAATAAAATTATGAAGAACACAACAAGCTACAACGATTTTGACTTAAGTTTTATAAGGAAATGGAGCTGGAACTTTCAAAATTTTGAATCTTTACTTTAAAATTCCCCATGCCTTTTCCACTGCATTACGTAGTTGTGCATGTCTATGATTATATTTGTCTTTAGTATCTCGATAGGCTCCGGTGGTCCCATTTTCAAAATCTCCAAGATGATAGCGTGATCCACGATATGGGGCGATAAATTTTGAAGTATTAGCATATCCTGAGTCAACTAAGTAAAAATGACCTACATATTTAAAATTATTTGACTTTAGTACTAATTGATTTCAAAAAAACTTAAAAAAATATTAAAATTTACCTTCAGGAACATTAAATTTACCATCTTCCAGTGTTGCACGAAGGACTGACATATCAGATGCTGATCCCTCCTATCCAACAGCAACATAAAGAAAAGTATGATTGTAGGTGTAAATTTTAATCTCCCGAAATAGGGATTTCGTTTGTATTGATAAGAACAGCATATTACAAACTAATGAATCAAAATTACAACAGAAGCGGAGGGAATGCCCTCCTTATTTAACTTAGGGACTTTCGGTAGCTATAGGACGCCTCGCTCGGTTCTCGCACCGAGTCTGCTTCTCTTGGACGATTCGACCGAGGTTGCTGGCGAGCTTCAGTACACAGTAGAAGCTCGGGTCGGTAGAGTTCAAGTCTCCCGAGTTTCCAAACGGCGATCGGAGCCGAGAACCGAGAGTCAACGGTTCGATTAACTGATTGATTTAGTTAAAGGGATTCTGGACGAATCGCTCTTTAATTGTTCTTTTGAACTTTTCAATCTCGAACCCCTTTCATGTCATAGGAGAGGTTCTTAAATAGGGGGAGAAACGACGTGGCTGCTCTCTGAATCATGGGATGTGACCATGTACTGTTGGGAAATGCCATGCCTTTGGTTTGTACCATGAGCGGCTGCTTGATGGGTTCGGAGCACTGTACTCCTTCCCTTCACGTCGTGAGGAGTGGGAAAGCCCATCCTTGTACGTGCTATTACGGCTGTAAGGTACTAGTTCAGCGAGCTTGTTGATCGCGGGCGGGTTCAGCTCTTGACTCGTGCAGGTGAGGTGAGATTCAATCGTGAGCATGCAGGCGGACTTGGCGACTGCATGGATTTGACTGGTCGCTCGTACTGTGAGCGGCTACTTGATGGGCTTGGAGTACTATGCTCCTTCCCTTCACGTCGTGGGGGAGTGGGGAAGCCCATCCCTGTACGCAACGTAACGACTGTCGAGTACACTGTTTGTAGGCGAATTCGACTCTCGACTCGAGCAGGCAAGTCGAGTAAACGGGCAAATTTTAATCACTTGGATGATCTGGACTCGTGCGGGCGAGTCAATCATACAGGCGAGTCTATGATGACCAAATGTAAGCGAATTTGGTGATCGCACGGTCTGAGCTCGTGCTAGCTAGTCAAGCCCATGGGTGAGCCCCCATCGTCAAGTCGTACGGGCGACTTTGAATCACAGGCGGATTTCATGTGAGTCTGCAGAGATAATTTTTACCATCTACAAGACCCCCTTCAAAGTTTTCATACCTAAACCAACTTGCGTATGGTCTAGAATACTTTGAATAAAGAAGTTCTTGGCAAAACAGGTGTATTTGGCTCCCCTTTAGGATTTTTAGCAAACCCTCAGCTATCAACGGGTTTGATTTGCCTTCACCGATTACCGTTTGAATCGGGCAAGTCATACTATTCCCCTCAGTATGATGAGTTGTCGAGTAGTTTCTCTTAGGTTTAATGCTAAGATTTCCGCTCTAACCCTTAGCTGTTTGAGGCGTGGGTTTGGGTAAGGCCATTCCATCGGTGGTTCAAAACTCTAGACGAGTCGTGCTATCCGGAATTCGTCTTCAAAGGCGAACGAATCGTTCAGGCGAAATTCATTTTCGCAGGCGAAATTTGAAGTTGTGGGGTCAAGCCACGTCTTTGCAGGTGAAACCCTTCCTTCAGACGGAATTCGATCTGGCGGGAGGTGAGCCACGTGTTCACTGATGAAGCTTCGTGCTTTCCAGCTAAGGCGGCATGGGTTCGTCAGGTCGCATTAATTACGATCTGACGATGCGACGTCAGCTTCGTGCACCTCGCTCGATGATAAATCGTGGCCGTGGTTTCAAATCCAACAGTTAGATTCAGTTGTAGATTTTGGTTTGGGTCTCGGGTTTTGACTGGCCTGTTTCCTGTTTCGACGGTTCCTTCGTAACCGCAAAAGAGAACGAACTATTAAGAGTAATTTGGGCCGTCGATTTCAATCGTGGCCACTTCTCTTAACCATCAATGCTTTGCCTCTTGAGAGTGATCGTGGCCACGCAAGCATTTTCGACTTTAAATAGGCTTTGTTCCCCTCCTTTGAGAGCTACCGTGCTCAGGAACTTCTGCTCGCATGAAAATTTTTTAGAGAGGAAGAACTCCCACTTCGTCCCCGACTCCCAGACATGGTGCCGAAATCCAAGAAATGTGTTCCAAAGGGAGGAGGTCCTGGACGTTATTCTGATCGCGTCACTGCTGGTACGATCGCTAGCGTGCCTGAGACGCACTTGGGTAAGTCGAAAGGTTTGTCTGACGACTTTGTATTGATTACCGACGTTGGGTCAGGAGGATGAGCATCGCTCGTCTTCCTCAGTGGACTCTGTCATTTTTTGGCGGTTTTCCTGATTTGGATAAAATTGGCCTTTTTCAGGCGGATTCTGCATTCATTTGAAGAGGGTGACTTTTGCCTTTACAGGCGAAGTCGGCCTTTATCAGGTGAAGGTAAATTCCTTCTTGACAGGCGAGTTCGACTTTTGTCTGGTAAAGACGAATTCAGTCTATACAGGCAGATCTTATCTTTGTCAAGCGGATTTTGCTTTTTGACAGGCAGATTTACATCCGTCTGGCGACTTTGCCTATTTTGGCTTAATAGGCGGATTTGCCCCTAGGGCGGACTCCATCCTAATTCTTTGGTTCTGCCTTGTAGCGACCTTTTCTGACGAAGCCCTTCTGAAGGGCGTGGCTATTGGTCTTGCCGGAGGTACAGGCTATACGACGCCTCCCTCATTCCCTTTCCTGGATTCGGTACCCGTGTTTGCTACCAACAGGCCGGATGGATTGATCAAGAGAGTCACTGACGGGCACCATTTGACGTTGCGTGAGTTCACTACTGACGCGGCGTTGACCGATGAGGCTAGGACAGAGCTCAAAAAGCCTCAGTTTTTGTTTGGTGATGCCGTGACTGATCCTTCAGCTCTATTGCTCAGGGAGAGCAGGTGGCTCCACGTAGTGGACGGGGTTCACTACTACCTTCCCAGCATGCTGAGAGGGTTCTTAATTATTGAGTTGCGGTCCCTTGTAGTCCCAAGAATGATGAACTGGGATTTGACCCCAACTCAAGACGGGGTGACTTGCGGTGTCTTCACGGGCTCCACGGCTGGGTACAGGGTGGACAGCTCCTACAAGCATGTGACCGCTCTATGTACTGGCCTGCCGTTCAACGAGTTGCCCACCGGGGAGACGACGGTGGTCGCGGAGACTTTCCGTCATCGTTTCTTTCGGGCTGGGGGGAAATTTCCTCCGAAGGACTTTAGAGCCCAGGGTGGATCTACTCTGTGCCTGGTAACAGCACTTGGTGGTCTAAGATTACTAACTACGTCTTGGCCGAGAATTCTGATCTCATGGATTCAGAGCTGTACGTAGCTATTCGGGCCACTCGACACGGTCTGAAAATCAATGCTCCTTAATTACATAGCATCTTAGACCTGTATTGTTTGGACAGCGGCACGTTCTTCACCCCTAATGGTGAACTCGGCATAACCCTTCATGAGATGTATGACGTGTCAGGGTTGCCTTTGGGAAGCTTCCCCTACGAGGAGTATGTCCCAGGTCAAGATGAGATTGACCAACTTTCAAATCGTTCCCCCTTGATAGTTGAGACTCTATAGGAATTGCTCTGTCACTACCATATATGCCTCAATACCTTAAGGGCGGTAGACCATAAAGGCAAGAAGAAGAGGGCTCCGGGGATCAGACATAAGAACTGGCCTGATTAGTTATTCCCGGAGAATGATATCAAGGGAAGGCCTACTCTGCCGCTGGGCGAGTGTGACCAGGCCAAAGTGGAAAGGAGGACGGCCGAAGGGGGAGCCACCGTGACTCTTGAGCATGACGAGGGTAGATTCAAATTCGGAATGCTTTTACACTCGTTCCATCACCAGGCCAGGTCCCCTATATCTGGAAAGGCTCTGCTCACGGGGTACCTCATGTTGTGGTTGAAGAGGTGCGTAATTCCTACTCATTCCTTCAAGACGCTTCCGGTGGAGGTCGTCTATCCTGCAGTTTGCTTAGCCCATGGGAAGTCCTACGCATTGGTGTCGGTGATGGTGGCATGTATCCATCGGGGGCTCCGCACATTGACGTCCTAATTTTGTCGCGTGTCGAGTGTTGACGAAGGGGAAGGTGAAGTCATCAGGACTCCTAATCCTAGAGTGGGGCTGCCCTATACTTATTTGATGGCGTGGTTTGTCTACCATTGTGAGTGCTTGATGAGTGCCCCATCGACTCTTCAAGGGGAAATGTTCGTCTCGTTCATCCAGCGTCTGGAGAGATGTTCTTGGAAGTATAAAGATATCCCTGACGCGAGAAAGACGCTGTCCCACTTTGGCCATTACAATTTTCACTGTTTCTTCCCCTACTTCAGTGGAGGGGGATATGGTGAGTCTCTTAGCGATGTATCGACGGCGGACCACCACACCGTTCTTTCTTGTGGTGTTTTTTGATGGTTGGTGAATATTCGATTGGGGTATCATATCCTGCGAATAGGCTCTGTGTGCTACCTCGAGCCATACATTCCTTGCAGGTTTGCCCGCCAGTTCGGGTATGACCAGCTGTATGTGGGAAACATCAACCCTTACTTACATTTCGAAGGAGGGTTAGTGGATGGTGCTTGGGGATGGCTCTGGACTCATGCTAGTGGCCCCCATGCTCATTTCGAACTTCCTGCAAAGGATCACAATCTGCACCATACACTCCTGTATTGTCGGTGGTATCGGGGTGCTAGCACTAATCCTGAGGGCTTCCGGTTCCAGAGTTCCTGTCTGACGGAACACAAGCGTTATCCAAGGGGAGCTCCTCGTCCCTTGAGGCGAAAGGGCCACCAAACTACTAGAGAGTGGTTTTCGGAAGATCCTGCTGAAGACACCAAGGGCTTTGATGTAGGTTTAGATGAATCCGGGGCACTTGAGGCTCAAGCTCCATCCCCTGGTCCTTCGCTGGATCCCACAGGTGGACAGAGAGAATCTGATGAGCTGACCCGGGCGGGTGAACGTCTGGAACAGGCCTGGAGTACGATAGCCGGACGGATGGGGATGCCTCTCCTATCTCCGGGTAGTTCGCTTCTCTCTAAACGACAGCGAGAGACTGTGGCCGAAAGTTCTAGGATGGAGGCAGCCAAGAAGGTCCATCACGAAGAGACGGTCGAGGCTGCCAGAGCGGCGGAAGGTTGGGATGATGCTACTTAGGTGATCATTCCTGGAGTGACTGCTCCTATGATTGGGGCTACTACGCCTGCTCCCTTCGCCGCATCGGGGACAGTCCCGGCAACTTCGGAGGATGCTCCTCCACAGTCTGGTGTGAGGCTACAAACGGGGGCTTCAACGCCCCACGATCGTACCAGAAGGTAACCTTTAATGTCGTACCCTCGGGTGTAAGGTTGAATCTGTGCCCCCTGACATTTGTGTTGACTTTATGTTGGTACGGTTGAGAGAGTGATCTCCATTCCTTCCAATGAAGAGGGGAGAACCAGAGATGAAGAGGAGCTTGGTGGCTCAGGTAAGAGTAGGATCTAGCATCATTGACCCGTCCATGCTAAACTGTCAATGGGGCTCTTCTCAGGGGGTATTTACTAACCTTCCTCTTGTATTCGTAGCTGGCCCATCCCATAAAGCTGTTGGCAAAGAGGATCCCCCCTCTTGGGCGGGCCATTCGACTGGAGAGATGGGTAAATTAGAGGTGGAAGTCGATGCCTCGATTCATGAGGCGATATCAAGCGAGGAGGAGGTGTCGGCTCATGAAGAGGTGTCAGACCAACAAGGAGAAATCCCTATTTCTGAAGAAGCATTGGTCGTGGGTGGAGCACCGATACAGGAGTCTCTGACCCCAAGGGGAGACACCCGCTCGGCTGGTGACCGCTTCCTCATCCTTGGTGACTGTCAGTGCTGCGGCCGATATCCCAGTGGCGTCGGTTGGCGCTTTGGTCTTGGCGGCATCTGCCACCACTCCCTCCGTCGTAACTACCAGCACCTTGATCGTGGCTTCGGTTATAACATCCACGGCAGATGAGGCTATCCTTTCTCCTTTGGAGCATTCGCGCCAGAGGAAGATAGACCGAGCCCTCCCTAACTTCGAAGACACTCTAGCTGACAGCGTCAAGCTCGCAATGGAAGAAAGCTGCCCCTTTGAAGAGTTTAAGGAGGATCTTGATTATTACATGGCTTTCTTGGTCAAGAAGCTTGGTGCCTCTGTTGCTAATCCATATTTCAAGCGCTTGGAAGAGATAGAGCAGGCTATCCGACAGTTGCTTACCCTTCGCGTGATGAGCTCCAAGATCATTCATCTTGCGTCCAGTGAGGTTCAAGCAGCATTGGAGGAGCGCGATCGAAGACTGGATGAGTCAATGTCATTGGAGGCGAGGTTGACGGAAGAGTTGGAGTGTGTCAAGATCGAGAACGAACGAGTGAGCCTAGAGCAACAAAAGGCTGACTCCCGCCTCTCTCGCTTGTCTTCGGAGATAGCGAAGACCAAGCAAATCATTGCTAATGCGTAGGCCTCGCTAGTCAATCAACAGAGGGCTCATGAACAGCTGATGGGGGAGTTGGAGGAGCTCGAGTCTCGACGACAACTGATCGTGGGTTCCATTGAGGAGAAAGATCGAGCCCTCAAGGAGGTCAAGCACACTGTCCAAGACTTGGTCTCGCGCTCTGAGAAGGATCTTCGTCGAGAGATTTTAAGGAGGCTCGAGCTCAAGTGTGCTGAGGAGATTCGCGAGGTGGAGTCGCGGCTGAGAGATTTGTAATTTGCTTTTGATTCCATCGTTGTATTCGAATCCCTTTTAATGAATGGAATTATCCTTTTGTTCCTAGTCATTATTTCCCTTGTGTGCACCCCACCTTTTTTTTGTTTTTGTCATTGTTCAACACGGATCCACACCAGCCATAGTTTGGCCGCAGGGGGATCCGAGCTACGGGCGGATTCTAGCTGCTGGCGGGTTCCAGCTACTGGCGGACCCTAGCTACAGGTGAAATTAGGACTGGCTCGAGTTTCAGAGTAGTCTACGAGCCTAAACAGCTCAACCATCAGGCGAGCTCGAACAATATGAGTTCAAATGACGAATTCGACCCGTGGGCGGGCTCCGCTCTTAGTGGACCACGTGTTAATTTATGCGTTAATACGCTCGTCAGTTAAGACGACGTGGGTATGTCGTTTTGCATTAAAGACGGCGTAGTGGGCCTCTTCGTTCTCCACGCCCGATCTGGGCCGTTGGTGAGAGATCATGTCTAGAAACTGCCGGATCTCGACCGCTTACGCGGGATCCCAAACCGTTCGGCCTTACTTTCCGACTGTTCGGTTTAGAACGATTCGATCGAACGGCGGATAATCGTCCAGGCCATGAGTATTTAACACCCCTTTCTCTTGCTAAGGGAGGTTGTAATTTTCTTATTGTCTTCTCCGGAGAAAACACACGCTTCCTCTCGTTGCACTTGAAATGGCGCCGAAGGTGAAGAGAGTCGCTTCGAAAAAAAGAAAGGGGGTGTCCTCCTCGGGTGCCACCGAGGCTGCTACCGCCGAAGGTACCTTTTTGTCCAGGTTTTCGTGCAATTCGATTAGGGGGTCGCAAGTCAAGTCGATACTTCTCGCTTTTAACTCTTTGTTGTGTCGCTGTCGTGTTGTGCAGTTTAGGAAGAAGTGTAGACTACTGAAGAGCGTGCGGTCGAGCCCATTTTGATTTTTGACGACGAATCTGAGGGAATCGCGACTTCCTCCGCTTCAAACCCTGTTCCGCCGTCTGGAGCTGAACCTTGTCTCGAGGTTCTACCCATTGTGGCGCTCACTCTGGATCAAGAGTCTGTTTCCTCAGATTCCTTGTCTATACAGGCTTGTGCTGAGGAATTTGAGAATGTTGTGAAGGAGGTAATTTCCCTTGTCAGTCTTAGCATGGGGACCTACGGTGACTTCAAACAGTCCCTCCTGGATCGTGTGGCCGATCTCAGGTGGTTGGGCGAACGCCGGCTTGCCACACGTTGTGTGCAGAGGCTCCTTTTTCTAGAGTCACGCCTGACGAGTCTGGAGACCTTGCTGCGAGAGGGTCCGAAAGCTGATGTAGAGCCCTTCTTGTCTCGCGTTCGGCGTCGGGAGATCTGGGAGCAGGAAGTTCGCTCCAGGGAGATTGTAGATCTGGAATCCCATGTCGCTTTCTGGGTGGGTCAGCAGCGCTCTCTGGAAGAGCGGATAGACGACTTCACTTCCACCGTATCTCATCTGAGGGTCGAGTTGGAGCAAGCAGAGACGACCTTGAGGGGGCTTCAAACTGAGAGCGTAAATGTCGGTAGGACTGTCGAGGAGGCAACTTGAAACCTTCAAACACTACGCCGGGAAGACTCCGCTGTCAAATTAAGCTTTGAAGCTCGGACTCGGAAAGAGGCTGAAGACAAGGCCTGGGAGGACCACGCGAGAAGGGTGGCCACAGTTAAAGCAGAGCTTGCGTCCTTTAGCTTGTTGGACTAGGCTCTCAGATCTAAAACCGTGTTAAGACATTTTGCTTCATTTTGCTTTTGACGTCGTGTTATAACTTATTTAGTTGCGAAGTCATAACTTTGTTCAAATGTATTGTCTTAAAACTGGATGAATGTTATGCTCTTTTGGTTTCCCAAATGCGTTTGTGCATATACCCCTCCTAGTTGCTGTTGCCTCTTATCTTTCGGCTTTTATCTTTCTTGTTGACCTTCTTATTTTGATGATGTTTAACAAACAATTTACCACTAATGTTGTTTGTCTAGCATTCGTGTTTTCCTATCTATTGTAGACAAACAACGTTGTTGGAGGATGGATGGAATAGCGCTTAACCGACGATATCAAATGGAGGTTGGCGGAATTGTGGAGAGAAGCCTACGCTATTCAAAGTTAAAGATCAAGTTCAAGCTTCATCCGCACAAATAGCAGAATGTGTGCTAAGTCTCATGCTAAAACATCTAAACATCCTATTCATCATGCACACATGTATAGCAAAGTCTACAAATGCACAAATTGCGGTCGTAAAGGCCATCTTGCTAGATTTTGCTATGATGCACATAACCCCACTAAGATTCACTTTAATCCTCCTTGTGCATCTCATCAAGCTTCATCATCACATTTTACACACACACATGCACCCATTGCTCATCATAAACATACACGTGTGTATAAATGTGATCTATGTGGTCGGTTTGGCCATTTGGCAAAGTTTTGCTTTGACATGAAAAAGGATTCTAGTTTGCCAAATGTTTTTCATAGACCACATGTGTTTAAGTGTGATATTTGTGGTAGAGTTGGCCATTTGGCAAAGTTTTGTTATGATTTGAAAAAATATTCAAACTTGCCAAATTTTTCAAGTAGACCACTTTTATTTAATAATGTTTCTCATTTACAAAATAACTTTAAAAGACAATCTTTATTTGCAAATGATTCCCGTGCACGAGCTAATGGTCTACAAAAACAAATGGATCTCTTTCATTGCACATATTGCAATCGGAAGGGTCATTTGAGCGATTATTGCTTTGACCGTGTTAGTGCACCACATATGCCTAAGAGGGTTCATAACCCTAGGGATTTGAGCTTAAATGATAGGGGTCATGTCCCTAAATCTTTTGGTACCAAGAGTTCTTGGGTACCAAAACAAATTTGATTTTTAAACCAAGAATTTTAATATTCTTATTTCTCCTTGTCTTGGTTTTGAAAGTTATGCTTTGAAACTTTTTATGAAAACAAATTTTCTTTGATCAAATTCTTTTGTTTTCATGATTATTATTTTTTTTGTTTTGATGAGAGGACTATGTTTATATAACCCTCCGGAGTTATTGGGTGTTTATTCCCAAACATTGTTACCGGATGCTAAAAATGTTTATATGGGTTATTACTAGCTCAAAAGCTAGATATGGTTACCTCTCTTGATTTTTTAAATCAATGATGATTTGCTTTTATGTTTTTTGAACTTAAATCTTGATTTATGATCTCATTTGAGAGATTTGTTTTCTTTTGAAAACTTTTTTCATGGTTCTCATGCTCCTCTTCTTTTGATTTCATAAATCTATTTATATATATATATTTTTTTGTAGTTGTGTAATGAGACACTTCTTTCATAAGTAATACATCTTTATGTGTTCTCATTGTCTTTTGTATGTGAGTTGTGTTTAGCATATTTTCCATCTATGCTTGCTCACATATGTTTGCCATGATCTTCTTTTTGTATATTTTATATGGCATTTTGATAGGGGGAGCAAATCCCTATATCTTTCTATGTGTTATACTCACTCATGCTTATTGATAGTGGGAGCTTTCGCTCTCTTAATTCTTTTGTCCCCTTTTTGATGTTGTCAAAGGGGGAGAAATATTGTGAGTATACAATTCCTTGTTTATATGCATGTGTATTATCTTGTATATGTTCATTTCCTTCATGCATATATTCCTCTTTGTAAATTGTTTGTCATCATCAAAAAGGGGGAGATTGTTGACCTTCTTATTTTGATGATGTTTAACAAACAATTTACCACTAATGTTGTTTGTCTAGCATTCGTGTTTTCCTATCTATTGTAGACAAACAACGTTGTTGGAGGATGGATGGAATAGCGCTTCAACGACGATATCAAATGGAGGTTGGCGGAATTGTGGAGAGAAGCCTACGCTATTCAAAGTTAAAGATTAAGTTCAAGCTTCATCCGTAACGTGTACCAAGTTGAGCTACAATGAAGATCAAGATTGCTTGGGTAATTTAGTTTAGGATTTATATTATGTGTGTTAAGTACGTTAAGCTCAATATCTATACACACACATTTATTGGTTTCTTTGTATATATATATAGTTATATATATACATAAGTTTTGGTTTCTATGCATATATATAGTTTTATATATATACATACATAGTCTTGAGTTTTCATGTTTATATGCCCATATATGATTTCACCTTTAACAAGCTTATATTTATTGAAATCATACTTAGTGTTTTGAATATATTGCATAGAATATGCAATCTTATGAAAATATTGTATTTCTAGGATATAGACGTCATAACAACATGTTATATCTTTTATCAAGTCTATACAATCATTTCATAAGGTTTCAAAATGTTGTTTGAGTCAAAATATCAAAATATCAATTTCCAGGTTTTCATGTTTTTGAACATATTTGCAAAATGATGATATTTTTTATTTGGGAAGTCCTTTCTCGAAACCAGTCATTGTAGCATGTTTATTATCATGTCTACAATCATTCCCCAAAGTTTTATATTTTTTGGAATTTATTTGATATTTTTAAACAGGGTTTTAAAATCAGCAAAACAGTTTTCTGGAATGTCAGATTTCGGTCAACCGCACCGGTCGACCGAACCTGAGTTCATGTGTTCACTGGGCGACAGAGAGTCTGTCGGTCGACCGGTCCGGTCGACCGAAAGCTCCATCGGTCGACCGAATCGGTCGACCGACGATGGTCCAGATTGTTTCTTCGTGTTTTTGCTCTCCGTCGGTCGACCGACAGAATTTCCAGTCGACCGACAATAGATCCGTTGGTTTTTTCAACGGCTATTTTCTGAGCAGTTTGCTGGGGCTATTTTTGTCCTTTGACTTGGGTTTTTGCTGAGATTCTTAGAGGGTATAAATACCCCATGGCTGATGTCTTTTCAGGTATAAAAAGAGAATGGTTTAAAAGATTTTAACAAGGGTTTAAACTTGTTTAGTGTTTGTTTAAGTTTGTTTTAAGAAGCTTTTAAGCATTTGAGTGTTTCGGTTTTGTGATTCAATTCTACAAGAGCTTGAGGAGATCATCTATTGGTGTTTGGGCATTCAACTATTCTCCCTCCAACTCTTGATATATTGAGAAGTTTTCTAAACTCTATTTCTAGCTATTTTATATATTTGATTATCATTGTTATTTAGCTAGAACTACATTGAGTTTAGTTTTGATTTATATCTCTTTGTTCACACACAACCTTTTGAGCTTATTGTATTTACATTCATAGTATAATTTGGGGTTGTGGGTTTGTGACTAAGAGTTGTGCTTAATTGAGTTCTCACCTTGTTTTGAGAATAATCATTTGTTATATTTGTGCTTATTATGAGATTCACTTTGTAATACACTTGTACATCGAGTGAGGAGTGTGTGGTGAGAGTCGGGGATCGTCCCAAGAGGAGTGGCGTCGGTTGATGTGCCTAGGGAGAGGTTGTAACCGAGCACTTAAGGGAGACACGGCTAGGTCCAACACTTAGTGGGTGTAGAGTGTGATTGCAATAGTGTGTTGATTGTAAAGTTTTCGGTTAGCTAGAAAACCGAGTGTGAGGTGTAAACGTTGTTCGGGTAAACGTAGAAAACCCGGTTGATAGTGGATTTCTCCCCGGGAGTAGGGAGCGGAGACGTAGGACGGAAGGTCCAAACTCCGTGATCATATTGCTTGTTTGAGTGTGCTTTGGCGTTCTTTCATATTTAAGTTCATATCTTATATCGCCATTGTGCATTGCTCATTTCTATATCATCCACTATCTTGTTCATATTGTTTACCCTTGTGTTAGTTTTATATCCTTGCACATACATTGTCTATATCTCTTTATTAGGATATATCTTATTGTTTATATATCCTTACATATATTTCTATCATATAGGATATATCACCTTGTGTATATTGCATATTCTTGCACATAACTCTTTGTATATCCATCTTACAAGAATATATTTGTTAATTAGTTTTAATTGGCATAAAATCGGATTAGATTAGTATAAGACCCTAATCACCCCCCTCTAGGGTCTAACATTTCTCTGTAAGGCCGTTGCAGGTGGGCCTTTAACTATAGGCGAATTCAAGCTACAGCCGGATTCTAAACACAGACGAGTTCAAACCGCTGGTGAATTCTAACTATAGGCGAACTCAAGCCACAGGTGAATTTTAGCCATAGGGAAACTCTGACCGCAGTCAAATCGAGCTGAAGACGAGATTAATGTTGATTTGGGGTAACCACGTGTCTGACTGCGGTCTTGAGCACTCGCCAGCTGGACTGACATTGGCATGTCGTCTCACATTAAAGGCGATGTAATGGACGATCTTCCTTTCTACCGCCTAATCTGGACCGTTAGATGACAGACACACACTTAGACCGTACGTCACATATTGCCCTATTTTCTTGTTAGAAGGGGCACTGTGCTGATTGTCTCCTTCTTGTTTAGGATGGCACCACGAGCGAAGGCGTCTGATACGAAGAGGCCGGGGAGTGATGCCTCTCCTTCGGCTCCCGCACCTGATCGCGATCTGGAGTCTAAACCTTCGGGCTCCGTTCTGGCTCAATTAGAGGAGTTGGAGAACGCCGTGAAACGAGTGATCTCGCTCGTTAATCAGGATCGTGGTACTTTCGTGGAGCTGAAGAAGTCCCTCTCAGACCGTGTGGCTCGCCGCCTCCGTTTCCAGGGCGACTTTAGGCTCGCCCTACGCTGCTCAATGAGACTCATCGATCTGGAACTGCTCCTGACGAAATTGGAGGACTTGCGATATGTGGATTTGGAGTCCGAAGTGAAGCTATTCTTGGCTCTAGTCCGCCGTCGCGCCGTGTGGCAACAAGAATGCCGAAGGCGAGACATAGAAGACAAATGGGCCCTTATTGATCATCTAGATCTTCGGCACCGCCTATTGCAATCTGACATGGAGTCTGTCGTTTCTTCGATCTTTTTAGGTATGATCTTGCGCGCAGAGGGGGAATTAGTCTTGATGGGCCTGCGCATTCAGAGCGAGACGGTGCAAGGCGATCTTGCTAGGGAGAGGCGTAATCTTCCACTGCTGCTTCAGGAGGATGCCGCTGCTAACGCTTCTTTCAAGGTGCGGGTCTAGTAGGAGGCAGAGGACAAAGCTCGTGCCATGCATGCGGAGAAGATAGGTGCAGTCAGAGCCAATCTTGCGTCTTTCAGACTCCTAGAATAAACCTGTAGGATAGGAGTAGATTCAAGATGTTTTGTTTCATGTTTTGCTTCTCGAATGTAATGTTATGACTCTCTTGGTTGTAAAGTCATAACTTTGTTCAAATGTACTGTCTAGAAGCATCTAATGAAGTTTGCACTTTCTCGTTGTGCACATACTCTTTTCATATTTCATTGTGTCGCCATTCAGCGTCTCGCTCATGTGACGGGTAGACTCAACTACTAGCGATTTCATACCGCAAGCGAAGCTCAGGCCCAGGCAAGTTTACGCTACAGGCGAACTGACGAGTTCGTGTTGTAAGCGAGACTTAAGCTGGTGGCGAGTTTTGTGCTGCAAGCGAAACTCAAATTCTGGCGAGTTTGCACTGTAGGCGAAACTCGAGTGCTGGCGAGTTTGCGTTGAAAGCTAAACTCAAATGCTGACGAGTTTATGTTGAAAGCTAAACTCAAATGTTGGCGAGTTTGTGCTGCAAGCAAAACTCAAGCACAGACGAGTTTGTACTGCAAGCAAAACTCAAGCGCAGGCGAGTTTATGCTACAAGCAAAACTCAAGCGCAAGCAAGTTTGTGCTGCAAGCAAAACTCAAGCGTAGGCAAATTTGTGCTACGCGTCTGCCCGCGGACCCAAATGCTTGCCAGCTAGGGCGATGTGGGCGCGTTAGTCCCCATTAATGGCGAAGTGATGAGATGCTTCGCCTTCCACGCTCAGTCTGAATGGTCGGTTTGGAGTCCCAATGGCGAAGCTTTTATGGGCGTCGAACTCGAAGCGTCGCTAGGGATCTAAGCCGTTCGATCTACTTGAGGCAGCAAATCCTAGCCGTTCAGCTCTCGGCTATATAATGTGCTCGCGGTCTCTTCGGTAGAGTTCTTGTGCTTACGAAAAAAAATTCGCCAGAAGAGAATCACAGAACTCTCCCTGCTTTACTCAATGGCCTTGGAATCGAATGCTTCGAAGGGAAAGGAAGTTGCTTCCTCCTCCGTTGCCGTTGGTGTTAACGAGGCTTCTGCCGCCGTGGCTGGTTCGGTCCAAGGGTCCGCTATCGCAGATCCCACTCTGACGCTTGTTCTCCTTCAGAAGTTGGAGGAGGATCTTCGCCGAACGGCTATCATGATCAGCCAAGGAGTCGGGGGGTATGACGACGTGCTCCTCCTCATGGCCGAGGGTCTGGAGGAGATCCGCCGAGTGGGTGGTCGCCAGCTGGCCCGGCGATGCGAGTGGGAGCTTCAACGTTTAGGGGGGCTGATGCATCGCCTGGAAGAGTTGGTGCACGCTAATGCTGAGCCGGCGCCTCTCACGATGAGCGCTCTGTTTGAACACGAGGACTTGGCGAAGCGGATCCTGAAGCAGGAGGCTTTGCTCAAACACCTACACAAGTGACATCGAGCCATACTGGTGAAGATGGACACCTATCTGGAAGACAGCTTCTTCATGGACGCCGGATCCCTTGAGGGAGAGGCGAGGCTAAAAAGGCTTGAGCATGAGAAGGTGCGGGCTTATTGGGCTATCGAGGCGGAAGAGAAGGCGCTCCAGCTCCTTCGCCAGGAAGAGGAGGAAGGCGAGGCTGTTTTTGCCAGGCTTGAGCAGAGGTAGGAGGCGAAGACCCGAGCCAGACAGGCGGCAGAGCTCGCGGCTGTCAAGGCAAAAATTGCCAACTTCAGTCTTTTAAAATTGGTGTAATGCGTCCCTCTCTTTGCTAAAAACTATTTTGTAGTTTTGTTGATGCTTGATGCATCACAGTTTGAAACTTTATGTCTGTAAATTTGGCCTGAAATGGCCTGTTATGCTTTTGTTTATTTACTGCTTTGCATGAACAGTCTTTTCTTTATTTTCTGCGTTTGATCTGTGCTTAGGACTATTGGTTAGTCCATGATAACCATTGTGTTGGACTCGCCTGTGCTGCCTGTCGCCTGAGTCGAGCCAGTTATACCATTTTTCGCAGCGTGGCGAGCCTTCGACGAGTCTATCTTGGACTTAGTCACTAGGCTCCCCTTCTGCTTTTAGTTGTTCACAACGTGGGGTCGGGTTAACCCCGACTTTCGCGTTGTAGCTCAGGCGAAACCAAGAGGGTAACACTTAGCTTGAAACAAAGAGCGGTTGCTTGTGCATGCGACCGGCTGAAGACCCAACAATGACTTGCCATTTGGTGAGTTGCTGCTTGAGGGGGTGGTTGGGACATGTCGTCCATTAAGCCGCCTTTGATAATCATCGTCGTTCATGAGGACGATGACGTGAATGATAATTGAATCGTTCAGGGATGTAGGAATGTAACGATCGATTGCTGTAGGAGCCGTCGCATGGTAGACTGCTACCCATCGGTTATTCTATGAGAATATTAGGATACCCGGGATAAGTCAGGTAGTTTAGGGACGTAGGAGTGTGACTATTGATCGAAGTAGAAACACGTCGCATGGTAGGTTACTACTTAGGCTGTGTTACTCGTGGGAATAACAGAGCCAGTTATCAGAGGTGATCGTTAACATGATAGAATTTTGTTGCGATCGGAGCAACTATGAGGACTTATCATCCCATTGGAAAGGATTGGTAAGTTGATTTTGTCAGAGGTGAGAGTTAACATGACGGGAAGATTCGCCGTGATGTGAGCGGATTTGGGGGCTGACCATCCTATTGGAGAGGATTGGTAAGTTGATTTTTATCAGAGATGATAGTTAACATGACGGAAAGATTTGCCGCGATGTGAGCGACTTTGGGGGCTCACCATCCTATTGGAGAGGATTGGTAAGTTGATTTTTGTCAGAGGTGATAGTTAACATGACGGGAATATTTGCCGTGATGTGAGCGACTTTGGGGGCTCACCATCCTATTGGAGAGTATTGGTAACTTGATTTTTGTCAGAGACCATCAGAAGTGAAGATTAACTTGATAGTTGACCTTGGTCCTAACTGTGGGAAAGTTTGATCGGGTAGGGCTCTGGGTTCCCCCTAAGAACGCTATACGTAGCGTCTTATATAGGGATTCCCGTAAGTGGTGGTTCATACTCGCGAGTACGTCGGAGTACGTGAAGTGGGAACAGTTTAGCATCGTGTACCAGTTGGAGGGATTAAGGACCCGTTTAGACTCATGCACTCGCGGGAGTTCGGAAGTGCAGTTTATTCTCTTGCACCAGCAGGAGTTTGAAAGAGGACTAAGGGTAGTACTTCTTCAAGAACTTACCGTTGATAAGCATCATGATCTTGTCGCCATTCGGTTTGACGAGGCGATAAGCTCCATTCGAATAGATTGTCTCTACTACGAACGGTCCTTCCCATTTGGGCTGAAAATTGCCCTTCTTCTTGGAAGTGAGAATCATCGGTTGTCGGACAGTGAGCACCAATTCTCCCTCCTTAAAGGATTGACGCTTGACTTTCTTCTCGAAAGTCTTAGCCATTCGGGCTTGGTAGAACTCAATGTGTTGTTGAGCTTCAAGCCACCTCTCATCCAACGCTTCAAGTTCCGCGAGGCGTCGTTGATGATTGTTCTCGGCCATCATCCCTGTAGCTAGGGCGACACGGAGGGATGGAATTTGAGTCTTTAATGGTAACACGGCCTCACAGCCATATACCAGTGAATAAGGCGTGTTGCCGGTCGGTGTACGAACCGTTATGCGATATGTCCATAAGCTCTCGCCCAGCTTCGTTCCAATCATGCTTGTTGTTGGAAGTCAGCTTGGTTAAGATCTTAATGATTGTTTTGTTGAAGGCTTCGGCCAAGCCATTCGTCGAAGGGTTGTAGGCTGTAGAGGAGTGGTTCTGTATCCGGAACTTATCACAAAACTGGGTGAACGCATGACTTACGAATTGTGTGTCGTTGTCATGGATGATACTTCGAGGCACGCCGTATTGGTATATGACATGATGTTTAATGAACTTAATCACATTATTGGTCTTGACTTCTCTTAAGGGACGGCTTCGGCCTATTTAGAGAAGTAGTCGGTAACCGCGAGGATGAAACGATGACCCCTCACCGACGACGGGGATATTGGTCTGACGATGTCTATCCCCCATGCTTCGAAGGGCCATCACACCGTTGTCGGGTGTAGGTCTTCAGGAGGTTGATGTAGGTAGTTGGCGTGGATTTGGCATGCGTGGCAACGCTTTGCGTAAACAACCGTGTCGCTGACCATCCCAGGCCAAAAATAGCCTATCCTCCGCAGTCAATCCCAAAGCTTGAGTCCGGGCTGGTGAGCTCCGCAAGTGCCATCATGGGCTTCGCATAGAGCTTCTTGTGCTTCTGTCTTTGAAAGACATCTAAGTAACAAACCGTCGTAAGACCTTCGATACAACGTCTCCATGGTCGAATCGTAGTAGAAGCTTGAGGCACGTCGGCGGACGGACTCTCGCTCCTTAGCGTCTTCGGGTAGCATGCCGTACAGGATGTAATCGATGATCAGGAGATGCTAATCTTTTGGGTCGGTACCGATCCAAAACTTGGTGAATGACGTTCGCTTCCAGAACGTCCTTTGGTCGAAAGAGTCTTCAGCTCGCCACAATGACCCATTGAGTCGTTTCTAGTGGCTGGGCCAAATTAGCCACCTAGGATGGGAGGGCGTCCGCGTGCGTGTTCTTAGAACGAAACACATGCTCGATGCGGAAGCTTTTGAATGACTCCACTAGCTTGGTAGCTGCTTTGTGAAGCGGGATCAGGTCGTCATTCCTCACTTCGTATTCCCCCGTCATTTGCTTGACAATTGGTTGAGAGTCACCGTAGGCCTCGAGATGTTTTATCTCTAACTCCCTCACCAACTCAAGTCCAATGAGCAACGCATTGTACTCAGCCACATTGTTGGTGCATGGCTCTGTTAGAGAAAAGGCTCGGGATAGTACGTGATTATATGGGAAGTAAGGACCACCCCCACTCCTGCAACGATAGATCCGCTCGTGCCGACGCGAGATGCGCCATCAAAGAACATCTGCCAGGCTTCCACTGGGGAGGTCGTGTTAACTTCGGGGGGCTCATCTAGCAAATCTTCGAATAAGTCAGTTTTTGCCCCTAGCAGATGACTGGTCATGAGATCACAGATAGCATGTCCTTTGACTAATTTCTGTGGCATGAAGTGAATGTCGTATTACGACAGTAGGAGCGCTCATCTGGCCAAACGCCAGTTTAAGGCTGCAGGCTGTGTCATGAAGACTCGGATGGGATTCATCCGGGAAATGACGTAGATGGTTTGGCCAACTAGGTAGTGTTGCATCTTTTAGATGGCAAATACCAAAGCCAAACACTCCTTTTCGACCATAGGGTATCGTCGTTCGGCGCCCTGTAGAGTCCTATTTAGGTAGTAGATGCCCTGCTCGTGGTCGGCATCGTCATTTTGTGCCAAGAGGGCGCCCAGAGAATGGTCCATAGCCCGTATGTAGATGAGGAATGGCTTTCCCGAGATTGAAGCCGCGAGGACAGGCGGGTTCGAGAGATAAGCTTTGATCTCCTCAAAGGCCCGTTGGCAAGGCTCGTCCCACACGAAGGAAGAACCTTTCTTCACCAGTTTGGAGAATGGTTAAAACTTACCCGAAAGATTTGAAATGAACCTCCGGATGTAAGCCAATCGTCCCTAGAGGCCCCTTAGCTCCTTGAGGTTTCGGGGTGGCTGAAGCTCCTGAATAGCTCATACCTTGTCTGGGTCAATCCGGATTCCTTTTGTCGTTACCACGAACCCGAGGAATTTACCGCTGGACATTCCTAAGAATGACTTCGTAGGATTCATCTTGAGTTGGTGAGTTCTCATGAGTTCAAACATCACTCTCAAGTCTTGGAGATGGTCATCTTTACTGCGACTCTTCATGACCAAGTCGTCCACGTAACATTCGACTGTCTTTCGTAGGTGATCTCGAAAGATAGTGCTCATGGCGCGTTGGTAGGTTGCGCTTACGTTTTTGAGTCCGAAAGGCATGACCGTGTAGCGGTATACCCCTATTGGAGTTCTGAACGAGGTGTGTTTTTCATCCTCGGGATGCATTTTGATTTGATTGTACCTTGAGAATCCATCCATGAAGGACATTCTCTCAAACCCACATATGTTATCAATGATGACATCCGTGATAGGCAGAGGAAACTCATCCTTAGGGCACGCAGCATTGAGATCCCTGAAGTCAATGCAGATGCGAATCTTACCATTCTTCTTCAGGACTGGAACAATATTGGCTACCCAGTCGGGGTGCTGTTCCTCTCTGATGAAGCCAGATTCGATCAGTTTCTTCACTTCGGCCTCGATTGCCTCCATGATCTGCGGAAGAAACCGCTTTTGCTGTTGTTTGATTGGTTTGGCGTCTGAGCCGATGTTGAGACGATGCATGGCGACACGTGGATCAAGGCCGGGCATGTCCTCATAATTCCATGCGAAGACGTCAATGTATTCCCATATGAGGGCGATGAGATCTTCCTTCTCTTGGGGAGGTAGACTACCGCTGATGAATATAGGCTTAGGATTAGTCTCATCGCACATGTTCACTTGTAGGATTTCGTCTTCGGTCGGTGGTTCACGTTGTTCGAAGCGACTATTCCACTGAGCGTTGACGTGGCCGTACCATGTCTCGTCATAAAACGGGATATGTCCGTCCCCTGCTATTTCGGCAGGATCAATCGCAGCCATGTTGACTGTAAGGTTGTCGAACAAGTCCCCTGTGCTGACGTCTGAGTCCCATGCTGATGTTGTCGACGATCGATCCCCCGAACGCGCATAGTCGGAGTCCTCGTTGAAATAACAGAACAAATCCGATGAGGAAGAGGAGTAGCCTAAACCTCTTTGAGTCATGTTGAAGTAGTTTAAGGGTTTTCCTTTAGGTAGGTAAGCAGGTCGGATGACCGTTTTGCGCCCTCGGCCGTAATTCAGGCCCTCTGGGAGAGTGAGGTCGTACCCCATGTTGCTCATCATGCGCTTCGCGATTTGACCATATTGCAAAAACTGAGACGCGGGGTCTTCATCTTCAGACTCGTCCCATAACGTGCACAAAGGGTGATCGATTCGTCCGAAGATAATATCTTTTTGATAGTTATCCAGGGCCGACACGATGAGTACGGCTTGTGAAGACTCGATCGGTTGTCTCTTCGCGACATACGACGAGCATACAGAAAAGTGTAGGGAATGGTCGTTATAGAGCTTCAACGTTAGGTCGTTAGACGCATCATCCTCGGACGTTGAGTAAGACGACAAATAAACAATGTTGAACTTCTCATTCAAGATAATCTCCTCTGCCTGAACGGCGTCGGTTACATTGTGACTTTCGTAGCCGATTACAATTGATTCCAAATCGTTCAGGACCAGGCCGACGTTGTACTCAGGTTCTCTATCCGCCTTATTGCCGCTCTCGAGCTCCTCAATCGGTGGCTCGTCGGGGCCTGGTACAGTAGAGAATCTGTGAAGTAGTTCTCAACGCCCTTGAAGGGTTGCTTGTCGGCTACTACTGTTTTCACCCGCTCGTAATCATCCACATACTTTAAGCATTGGTGTAGTGTGGATGGAACTATCCTGTTACTGTGGATCCACAGACGTCCTAAGAGAACGTTGTAGGATGGCTCGGCGTCGATGACGTAGCAGGTCACCTCTGTCTTCATGTCGCCTATTCGGCATTTCAGATGGATTTTACCGAACGGCCGAGTTTCAGTGGCATTGAAGCCAAAGATAGTCGTGGTAGTCGTGGATAGACGCTTCAGGGGTATTCCCAGGTGTTTGATCAACTTCAGGGGTACGATGCTTAGTGTAGACCCCGGGTCGACTTGAATTTGATCCACTTTCGAGGAACCGACGTACCCCGTGAAGTACAATGGTCGATCATGAGAGGTGATTTTGATGAGCATGTCCTCAGGAGTGAATGTGATGTAAGGGACGCGCCTCTCGGTGGTTTGGCAGCACATCGCACATTCCTGTTCCGTGCCTTCCTCCCTCGAGAAGTGGGTGGCGAAGACTTCCGAGTCGGCCAATGCTTCTTGTAAGGCTTCCTGAGTAGGCCTGGATAGCCGCAAGAGGTCATACATGGTAATTTGTGCGGGGATGCTCTTCAGCTGCGCGAGTACATTGAAACGGAAAGGTTGATTACTCGAGCTTGGTTTATCGATGCCCGGAGGGACTGCGACACTGGGCTTGCGGAGGGCCCTGCCGAGTCTTCTGCTCTCGTGGGATATTCTTTGACGAATTCCTTCCCTGCTCTAGTGGCGAGGATGGCGGTTTCCTCCTCGGAGTCGGTAGGGGCGGTCATTGCTGTCTTATCTCCACCCAGGATGGCGGAGATGACATTGCAAGGTTTGCCCTTAACCGTTTTCGAGGGCTTTGAGGTCCATTGCTTGTCATTGAGGAGATCTGGATGGACCTACATCATCTGTCCTGACGGCAAAATCTGAGGTACTAACCCTTTCCCTCGTTGATTGTGAGGGTCGTCATTAGTAATTTTCAGGACTGCCTTGATAGGGATTATCCCTACCGGAGCCTGAACCTCTGGGAGATCTATCCCAAAACTCAAGGTGATCATGTTCGTGGTCACCTACTTTTGTATCTTCTCCTTCTTTAGGACTCCTGCATCATAGAGGGCCTGGAGCTTATCTTTGAGGATGTAACACTTGGAGGTGTGGTGACCGAGGAATCTGTGATACGCACAGTAACTTGGGTCATTGGTTTTGTTCGCCTCCTCCGGGTTTGTGACCTTCAGTAACTTAATTCGATTGCTCTTGAGTAGAGTATCGAATGTTGCTACCACTTGGTCTTCATTGAAGTCGTATTGCCGCGGGGGGTGTTGCTTGAATTGCCTGGGCTTCGGTCTTTGAGCCGTTTTGGGTACCGGAGCAGAATCGACGACCATGATCTCTTTTCCTCTTATTCGAGGGGGATTCTTTGACACGGTCGGCTCCATGGTTCCCTTCTTGGGCTATGGCTCTTCGACTTCTAAACTTTTGATCATGTTTTCCACTTGCTCGCCCTGATGAACAAGTTCTTTCTAGGTCCGGGTTTCCACTGCTCCGACCTTGGACAGAATGTGGATCAAGAGATTATTGCAGCACATCTCGATTAGTGTGGATTCGAAAATTTGGTTCTGATAGTGGACCGATTAGTTCCCGAATCTCTTCACGAAATCGTTGACTGACTCCGACTTACGTTGCTTTTCGGCGAGGAGGGTGGCCATCGACACCTCCGTGTCATCGTCGAAAAAGCGAGCTAGGAAGAGCCTTTTCGCATCAGCCCATGACTTGATAGAACCGGGTTCTAACTTGTGGAATCATTCAAATGCTACCCCCTTAAGGGTGTCTATGAATAACCGGGTGAGATTAGCGTCGTTCCCCATAAGGAATCCGGTCTGTACCATAAAATAGTAGATATGCTGTGAGGGTGAGCCCTTGCCATCGAACTGCACCAAACTGATCGGCTTGAACTTCGCTGGGTATGGGACTGTATCCCACTCGACGGGATAGGATCGGACCACCCCCAGCTTGTTCATGTTCTGTTGGAGCTTTAAAGCATTGAGCTGGCTTTGGAACTCATCGAACCTCTTGTCGCGGGTGCTACCCCCAGTATGCGACGTCCCTAGCGATGTCTTGGAAGAGTAATTGGATTGTGGGCCGACATTATCCTTCGTTTCAGTCGCTAGACGATGGAGAGGTATCCACTCCTTACTCCCTGTCTGTCGTGGTAAGGTGTACTAGGTTCTTTTCTTCTTTTTCTTCTTATTCAGAAGCTGCTCCAACATTTCCCTTAAGGAGTCGATGGTTGCCTGTTGTTCTTCGAACTTTTAGGCCACCGTCTGTTCATGTGTAGGTTCAGCCATGTGTACCCTTGCCAGTGTGTCCTGACTTGAATGCGATGTTTGGAACGTGGCTGTCGCTGAGCAAACCTCATCTTCACCATCGGAGGGAGGTACTAAAGTCGAGTAATCGAACCCAATACTCACCCCCATGTGACTACGGGTACGCTGGTATATACCGTCTTGTCCATGTTGAACAAGCGGGGGATTAGGCCCCGTGAAGGAGTCCGAGTCCAGAGAACCAGAAAGTACCGTCTTGCCCTTGTCCGTCATGTTAATTGTAGCGGACGAGAGTTCTCGGTCATCGGCGGCGTGTCCTCTTTGGTGACAACGCCTTCGACGAGAAGGTCTTGGTTGGGAATGCCGTTGAGAAAGCCTCTCGAACACTGAAGGTTTCGCCATTCCTATACATTAGCAGTCAGTGAGTACTGTTTGGATAAGCCTTTCGCAGTGGCACTGAGGACTCGCCTCATGTATGGTGCATTTGTGAGTTAGGTAACCATGGAGGTCTTCTGCGGACGGTTGGCGACAACCCCCAACATCAGACGGATCACCCGAATGAACGTACGAGAGAGTTTGGATGCACTCCCTGGTGTACACTGGGTGGAATAATTAAGTGTTGGAGTTGGGCGAGTTTGCCTTGATATGCGAGTCTTCGCGCTTGGGCGAACTCCAGCATGCAGGCGAAACTCTACCCTTTGCTCACGCAGGCAAGTTTGTGAGGTATCGCCTACTGCTTTGCCTTTGTAGTCAATGCTCTTTCGCTCAGTACGCTTACCCGTCGAGTGGCCGTGGTGAGGTTCGCCCGCCTTCGAGGATTCACCTACCCGGGTAGGCTCGCTCGTTCGGGGTGATCTGTTCGCATCAGGGATGTGACCTGAGAAGCGAAATCCACCCGAGTGGGCGGTCTCGTCCATTTTGGTTGGCGCGCCTGATTTGGAGAGCCTTCTAGTGTCGGGAGGGTTGTCCCTTCATCTCACACTCTTCGAACCCGGATAATAATTCAGGCCATCGTATGAGAAGAAGGCTCGGGCCTCCTGTTGAGTGAGGGCCTGTCTTTGCCGCTGGCGAGCTCTTCTGGAGAGAGGAGCGTCCGTGTGGATTGCGACGACGTGGTCTGCGCTGAGACGAACCGCCATTTCCTCCTGAGCGGGTGTCCGCGATGGTCGTTTAGCGACCCATCTGGCAGGCTTTTGCCCTGTGCTCTCGACCTCTGGCTTAGCCTTGATCGATTTGGAGGGAGTGAGCTTCCCCGACGTGACTCGAATAGAGTCTCTAGGCATGGAGGCTTTCACCGTTTGAGGTCGGCCTCTACGCACGACTCTGTGGCGTTGACACATTACCACCAGAGGAGGAATAAGACAAGTACTCTTCGTACTTGGCTTGGTCGAACTCGATTTCTAGGGACTCCACAGTCATCCCAACAGCAACCTTGTCGAACTGAGCTACCACCATTTCGGTTGAAGAAATAGTTTCTCCCACTGTGGTCGCCATCTTCTGTAGGTATAAATTTTGATCTCCCGAAACAGGGATTTCGTTTGTATTGATAAGAACAGCTTATTACAAACTAATGAATCGAAATTACAACAAAAGCAGAGGGAATGCCCTCTTTGTTTAACGTGGGGACTTTCGGTAGCTATAGGACGCCTCGCTCGGTTCTCGCACCGAGTCTGCTTCCCTTGGACGATTCGACCGAGGTTGTTGGCGAGCTTCAGTACACAGTAGAAGCTCGGGTCGGTAGAGTTCGAGTCTCCCGAGTTCCCAAATGGCGATCGGAGCCGAGAACCGAGAGTCAACGGTTCGATTAACTGATTGATTTAGTTAAAGGGATTCTGGACGAATCACTCTTTAATTGTTCTTTTGAACTTTTCAATCTCGAACCCCTTTCCTGTTGCAGGAGAGGTTCTTAAATAAGGGGAGAAACGGCGTGGTTGCTCCCTGAATCATAGGATGTGACCATGTACTATTGGGAAATGCCATGCCTTTGGCTTGTACCATGAGTGGCTGCTTGATGGGCTCGGAGCACTGTACTCCTTCCCTTCACGTCGTGAGGAGTGGGAAAGCCCATCCTTGTACGTGCTATTGCGGTTGTCAGGTACTAGTTCGGCGAGCTTGTTGATCACGGGCGGGTTCAGCTCTTGACTCATGCAGGTGAGGTGAGCTTCAATCGTGAGCATGCAAGCAGACTTGGCGACTGCATGGATTTGACTGGTCGCTCGTACTGTGAGCAGCTACTTGATGGGCTTGGAGTACTGTGCTCCCTCCCTTCACGTCGTGGGGGAGTGGGGGAAGCCCATCCCTATACGCAGCGTAGCAGCTGTTGAGTACACTGTTTGTAGGCGAATTCGACTCTCGACTTAAGCGGGCGAGTCAAGTAAACGAGCGAATTTTAATCACTTGGATGATCTGGACTCGTGCGGGCGAGTCAATCATACAGGCGAGTCTGTGATGACCAAATGTAAGCGAATTTGGTGATCGCGCGGTCTGAGCTCATGCTAGTGAGTCAAGCCCATGGGTGAGCCCCCATCCTCAAGTCATACGGGCGACTTTGAATCGCAGGTAGATTTCACGTGAGTCTGCAGAGGTAATTTTTACCGTCTACAATGATCAAAGGAGCATGCTGCCATTACATTTTGAGATATGAAATTCTTTCGATTATGATACCTATTGTGTTTCTTTTTCTTCACAATTGTAGGAATATGAGATCCATCAATTGCTCCCAATGCTTTCTACAAATATAAAACAAATATAAAGTTCTAATATACAGATACATATACACATACACATTTAAAAAGATTTCATAAAATATATATTAAGAGCTCTACCTTGAAGTATGGAAAGAAATTGGGATTCTCTCATATCTTAGGATGAACGTCTACGTCAGTCATGGGAAGTTGGATATAATCTTGTTTCAAAGATAATATAGCATTAAGCACATTATTATAATGCCTGCTAATAGTCTCTCATGAATGTTGAAATATCTCAGCTAATACTCGATTTGAAAGGGCGTGTGAAATTCCATATAAAAATATACATAGTTGTTCATTGCAGCTTAAATATTTAGTTGGCCTTAAAGCATTCTTCTCAATGAGAACATTTTTTAGCAAAAGAATTGCCTTGGAACTCATACGGAAGCAAGAATATGAACGATCAGGATGTCCATCCAAGATATCTTCTACAAGCATATGACCAGAGAATGGCCTAGTTCGACATGGACGAGGAACCTGCTTCATCACATTTGAGTATGTAATGACACTTGTAATCATCTCGTTCCACATGTACTCATCCTCATCTTCATCATTCAAAAATGTCTCTATAAGATCATCTTCGTCATCAAGTAGTTCAATATCATTAACACTAAGATCGCTTGCAATATCTTCAAATGAATTCATCTTCAAAAAAATTAAAAACGTAAAAAATTAGACAATCTGTTGCAATGAATTCATCATCATGATTTAGAATTTTAGCTTGTTCATGATGCTAAAAGAGATCTGAACTCCAGGTAACAATATACAAGTCAGATATTCATAAGTATAATCTGAAATGTGTAATGAATTTAAAGTGCGTTTAAGAATAACCCACATTTACCAGATAATTGTTGTGGAAGCTCTCGTCTGGTCTTCACGCAAAGAGGTACTCAAACTAATTTTGTTAGGAAGTTTCAATATGGCTCTCACGGTATTGAGTTTAATTCCGAACTGAGTTATAAAAAAACTTAAACTAATTTTGTTAGACTAAATTTTAGCCTCAAACCAGTTCCTGATTGCTCTACCTTCAATCCAGAACTAAATCAGTGTAATCTAGTTCTATATTAGGACAAGAGTAGCCAAATTGATGAATAATATGCATAATTTGTCTCAATTTGTATCCCATAAGGACTACATCTTCTATTATTTAACAAAGGATCTTTACTAAGTATTCAATATTTTTTCCCTTTTACTGTTTTGATGATTTTCTAGGGTGGGGGGGATCGAACAAAGAAACCTTCTAAATAGATTTTCAACAAGTGTTTTCACTATCAAAAACTCAATGGGTTTCCTAGAGATGAACATCAAAGTGCCCATGTTGGCTCTTCTTAAGATATAATGTCTTTAGAATAGGTACTAAAGTTAAAATTAGCTTGATACTACATTATCAGTCTAATTTCTCCAATTTTATTATCATGTAAACATATTGTCAAGATCCTCAACTGTAAAGTGGGTTCTTATCCGTTCATTTAGCTTGGGAAATCAAAACCAGAACTTAGGAGTAGAAGGGCAATTACTTATTAGGTTAATTACACATAGACCCTTTATAGTAACGTTGTTTTGAACTACTACCAGTATAGTTTCATTAAACCAACTGAATGGTTTTTTAACTCTTTTATTTTAGATAGACTCACCTGTTTCTCCAGGGATAGTTTCTATCAAAATTTATAAAATCCAGTGTAGACTCCCATTGCTATAGGTCTCACCCCTCGGATGTATTTTCTCTTCATGGCAACAGCCCCATAAACTGAACTGTGTAATGAATTTAAAGTGCGTTTAAGAATAACCCTCATTTACCAGATAATTGTTGTGGAAGCTCTCGTCTGGTCTTCACGCAAAGAGGTACTCAAACCTGCAAAAGTAAAAAAAATACATATAAAGTGCTCAGTTACAAAAGAATCAATCATGCTAAAATGAGGTTTGCCTAAACATGTAGGAGCAAGCTTGGAAGCACGTAGAGTGACTATTCTTAAAGATGAGAAACAGTTAAAAAACATAGTTATACAAGAGTACATTGTCCACATTACTATTATACAAGTGTATAAACTCATGTTCAAGCAAAAGATGAAAACAAGTGCCAAGCAATGTGAAACAAGCAAATCTCAAATTCTGTACTTCAAATAAATCAATCAGCAGCAAGTAAACAACTCCAGGACATTGTTTGACTTACAACCAGAGCTCCAACAGATGGGTGAATTAAACTAGTTTAATGGTGTTTGCTAATGCAATACAATAAACACGATTGCTAATGTCTTAGTGTCACCAAGTAAAACTGATGTCACATAACTTAAAGAACTAGCATAGAAACAATCTGGAAATTTCGGAATGTAATTTCAGCATTTTCAGTAACAATAGCATGTATGTAATTTCAGCATGTAAGAAACAAAAGCATGCATATTCAGTTACTATGTTGAAATATGTTCTTCACAGTTAATTCACCCCACCTCAACCCCCCTAACCCCCAAAGAAAAAGGGTCATGTACCAGATAATTGTTGTGGAAGCTCTATTCTGGTCTTCACGTAAAGAGGTACTCAAACCTGCAAAAGCAAAACCTGCATACCCCAAATATACAAATCTCACACCTCACTTTTCATTCCTTAATGCAGGTAAAAAAGAGAAGAAAAACCTGCATACCCCAAAGTCACATACTACTAAACACATACGAAGACACACATGCACGCATGCAAACATCCATCAGCTAATAGTATCTTTGAAACAATAAAACCATAATTTAAACATAACATATCTTTGCAAATCTTAGCATCTTTGAAAAAAGATTATCTAACATAAAAATCATCCACCATATGATATAATCTAAACATTAAAAAACATAATTTGATTGTCCGACAATAAGAAAGTCACTCTTTGGAACATCAACTTCAACTAAAAGCAAAATAACATACTACTAAATTAAATTTGATTAGTCTTGACTTATGACCCTTGAACATAAAGCATCAATTCTTTGGGAAGTTTTGTTTCTCATTAAGTAAGTTGACAAATGACCCCATCTCCTGCATGTTGATGTCATGAGCTTGTGACATTCGTGATTGACCCTGGAATTGGTGCATTAGAGGTGGTTGATGTTGGAAATTGTAAATAGGCGATGGATAAGCGGTCATTGCATTTTGTAAATCCATTTGTTTCTTGAGCCATGATAATAGCATTTGACCGTTAAGCATATTAACGACATGCCTATTCTCCTTCTTTTTAATAGCTTCTGCTCCTGCCACACATAGATCACTAGTTACACCTGGTAATTTCATTATCTTATCCATGCACTCATTCATTTTAGTAGGCATCCCTTTTCTGGAATCTACAAGCTCTTTTGTAATTTCAACTCGCTGCTTTTGGAGCTCAATCATTTTCAACAAATTATTTTCAACTTCAATACCTAATACTCGACGACGAGAAATGTTTTTAAACTGACGCTTTAAACCTGATGGTTGAGTGTGATGCATTATGCTTGGAGTAGAACTAGGTATTGGTTGTGATGGTGGTTGTGTCCCAGTAAAAGAAACTTGTGTCTCTTCCGAAACTTGTACCTCCTCTGAATCACTCAAATATATCTCGTTATTGTGTGGCCCATCAGTATCCTCTAATTCATTATCTGAACTAGTGCTTCCTTCACACTCATTGAAGTTATCAGTAGTTCCAAACCACCAGCGCCCTTTAGATGTATTACCTCCACATAGAAAATCCATGTCGTCGAACTGAGTAAAAGGTTTGTACTTAATTCTTAAATACTCATCATTCTCCTATGGTAGAAAATTCATAATAAATACATTATAGTTTAAAATATATGAAATTCAAATGTAATAATACTAGAAATTTAAAAAATACCTTTATCAATGCCTCCTAATCTTTTGCAGTAGGTGCAATCACCATATTTTTACCTTCATCCTAACCCTAGCCTGATTTATTTCGAAGTTTGTAATTAAGGGAATATTTCTTTTTCAAAATTTTATAACGGTTTTGCATTTGTAGTTTGTCTCTGTCTTTTTGTCCAGTCCTTTCTTTATACTCATCAGTAACATTTTGCCATTGCTCGGTAGTGAAATAACCTCCATTGTTTTTTCCTTTAAGGACCAGTTCCTTCAATATTCCCAATAAAAAAATTATCTTTATCTATAGTCTAGTTCATGGCTCGAGGTCTTGACTGCCCACCTTCGGGTTGAGATTGTGATATGAAGTTCTTCTTAACCATTCTATATCAATAATGAGAATTTTAAAAGAAGTTAATCATTTGAACAATAAAGTAATCAATTATAATATATTAGAACTTCTTAAACAACATGCTATGGTTTGATATTGAGTTGGCAGTCCAAAGAAATACAAACTCAAACTATAAACCCAGTACAAGTAATGTTATATGATATATGGACCTAATTTAATTTAGCTTGTAAGATTTTTTCCCCTCTTGCAATGAAAAGCTTCTTTTTAACAAAAATGTATAAGTCAAAAATTAAGATGTTAATCTAGCACATTAGAAGAAAATGACGACCAACACAACGAGCCCCAAACAAAGGGAGGCAATATTCAAAAAATCACATGTATCATATATCTTTATGACTCTTTGCCTCAAGAACAAGCTCATTGTCAAAGCTCCAAAACATGTAGCTTATTCCTAATCAGACTCGTCTTAGCATAACAACAAAGCCAATAAATTAAAGGGAGGCAGATTACAATTTTAACTTTTTCTTAAAAACATATCCAAATTCCCTCAACTAAGGCCTCTATTGTCAGCACTAATAATGTCTACAATATTAAATGTAAGAAATTGTAATGATCGCAAAAAAACATAATTAAATAAGGCACAACAATTTAGTTGTTGTCTTTGTCAATAATTGATTGTTTTCACAATTGATATAGATAATTATTTGCCAGAAGGTTAATGCAACAAACTCAAATGCTATTCATCATTAGAAAAAATAGCGTGTAGTAAAATCTGTAGTGTTTGGTTGAGGTTATATTTGAGTAAGGGTAGTTGGCGTCTTATGCAGCATAACAAGCTACATTCAAACTCCATAACGTCTGTTTTGTTGATTGTTTTTGCATAGGAAGATTTGTTGCAAAAACAAAGTTGACTTACAAATAGAAGAGTCGTTGCTATATTCAGATTGATGGATGTTTCAACAATATGAATTTGAACTAAATGATATTGCACAATGCCACAATGCACATACACTTGTAAGTACATATGGTCTAACAAAACATAACCTAAATGCATGGCTGGTTAGGAGTTGTTTGAATGACAATTGCAATTACAACATAATGAAGTTCCAACTCCTGTTGTTCGAACACTCCAGTTCAAGCATAATTGCAACTCCTATATTTTTCAGTCAATTTTCTTTTACTATAACTTGAAGTTGCAATAACATCAACTAAACATGTTCAGTAATTAGATTAAAATGTAGTTGCAACACACCTGAGTTGATGTGTTAAACATTTTCATGATAATATCAAATTATACATATTCAGGTACACTCCGGGAGAATTTCCTCTACCAACAGAAACCCAATCCGCAGACTTCTGCAGAATAGCATCAGAAACCCTCACCAACGTGGGATATGACCACTACGAGATCAGCAGCTACTGCAAGGGCGGCTACGAGTGCAGCCACAACCTAGCATACTGGCAAAACAAACCCTTCCATGGATTCGGTCTAGGATCCACAAGCTACATTGATGTAGTCAGATTCTCAAGGCCAAAAAGACTCAAAAACTACACAAACTAAAGTGTGGCAGACTACAATTTTAATCTTTTTCTTAAAAACATATCCAAATTCCCTCAACTAAGCCTCTATTGTCAGCACTAATAATCTAATAATGTCTATAATATTAAATATAAGAAATTGTACTGATAGTAAAAAAACATAATTAAATAAGGCACAACATCATATAAACAGCATTTTGCTCTAGGTAACAATATCCATGTCTACGATTTCGATGGTCATATATCATACCAAAATTTCACAAAAAATAGATTAATGAAAATTTTCATCCTCCAAGAAAAAAAACAACATATAGCCTAATCCCACAAAGAAAAAACAGCAATAAAAGCCATATATATAATCTTTCTGCATGATTTTGATAAGAGAAAAAAACCATCCATCAAACAAAGAGATTCATAAAATAGATTTAAAAAACTAAGTCGATATTGCAAATACCTCTCTTTGTTTTGCCTCCCATCGCTTGAGACCCCCACCGCTGAAAATTCCTCTCTTCTTCTTGATTGTTCCCCCTCAAAAATTCCTATTAATAGCTCTCTCAGGTGGAAAAGTAGATGGAAATTTATGGAGGGAAAATATGGAGGGAAAGAAGTAGAGGGAAAACAATTTGGGGGGAAAAATTGTTTGCTGCAGATTTCATAAATCCCGCTACTAACGATTCCCTAATTCCGCTGCGAGATCTGGAACTGAAAAATTTCCGCCCCTACCCTCGTGTGAGAAGGTGGAACAAGCTTTGTTCCGCTATTTTTCGTGGAATTGTTATCCCATCTTATGACGGGTTAAATGGGGAAGAGAGGCTCACGTGCGGGTTTGTTAGCTCTTCTCGTTTTTTTCTGTTTGGCAAGCTAATGACGGGTTAAACTCACTTAACCCTCCATTTATCCTCTTGCCAAACAGGGCCTAATAGTATAAAATTTGTTACCCCCAAATTGGGGTGTAGCTAAGGGGAAGGGAACTCCCTTTCCATCCCTTCTCTTCTCTCATCTAATTTCCTTTTAACTTTTCTTAACCCAATTGAAATCCAAACACGCCCTTAGTCAAAAAACACAACCATATTTGGGTCAAGCCCTAAGCTAATCCTATTAGCTGCCAATGTTACATTAAACGCTGGGCGCTTCTAGGCATCGGACTTGGCACCCAGCGCTTAGTCGCCTAGGCGAGCGCCTAAGCGATTTCTAGGTGTTTTTTTAATTGTGATACTTGAAGATAAATATGCATATATACTCAATCAAAGATACATAAATACTAATATACCAATACTATTAACTAAATTGCTTGGTTTACCAATTAGGCAATTACAATAGCTCTTTGTATGTTTATACTTCTCAACTCAAATTATAAGTTCATCTTAATAGTGAAAAACTCATTCTCAACTCAAATTACTGTTAACTTATAAGTTATGTTAAGTTTAAGTTAACAATAAACTTAAACTTAAGTTTACTGTTAACTAAAATATTGTTAACTTAAGTTTACTATTTACTTAAACTTAAGTTTTTCATCAACAAAAACTTAGTACTAACTTAAACTTAAACTTAAACTTAAATTTAAGTTTACTGCTAACTTACACTTCTTAAGTTTAAGTTACTTTTGTTAACTAACTTAAATAGATATTTAAGAAGTACTCTTTACCTTGTTTGTAGTTACAGAGAGCAGGGGAGCTCGACAATGTTACAGAAGGCGCTAGGCAGGCTAGGCGTTTGAGCGAGCGTCTAGCGTCTAGACCCCTGGGTGTACGTCTAGGCAGCGCCTAAGCGTTTGACTATTTTTAAATTATTTAATTATAATAATTGATAAAAATATGTATTAAATGCATATAAATTTTCAAAAAAGATAGCAATCTTAGTTCCATAATAAATCATGCATACTCAGATACTAAATAGCCAAAATAATAATTAACAAGGCTAGAGCCTAAGATGTTTTCTTTTTTTATTTTTAAGATAGTGAATGTCAATGTTATAGAAAGCTTAAATGTCGGACTCGTGTCTAGACGGGTTTCTTTCTTCATTTAAGTGAATGTATTCATATTTGAAGGTTAATGGAGTTTGGAGGACGTGTATGCTACAACACATAAAATTACAATCAAGGTCTACAAGGTGCAATCCACGTAAACAGACAATGCTCCCCTAAACACTCGTAAAATCTAGGTAGACAGCCTAAATACCTCCTAGGCGCTAGGCGCTAGTTAGGCGGCCTAGGTACCGTCTAAGTCTAGGCGTACGCCTAAGCGGACTAGGCGGAGGTTTTTTAAAACAGTGTTAGCTGCAGTTGTCAAACTACCCCTCCTTATATATTTCTCTCAAATATGAGGAGCCTATATATAATTTAGAGAATAATCTAAGTGGATTTGGTTTTTTAGGAGCATGTACATGTTTTAAAACTATTAAAGAATGGGTTTATGAACTTAACACAAGGGTATAAATGTCTTTTGCCTTTATGAACTTAACAAAAGGGTATAAATGTCTTTTGCCTCCAACCACAGGACTATTCCCCTAAAGTTTAACATCAGTGAAACGGGTGACGAATTTGCAAGACTACATATGATTTGAAGTACTCATATACAATTATCACGATTTGAGGGACTATTTTGTAATTTTGGCAGATGTAACGTACTAGTGTCTGAAAACCCTAAACATTTAAGGACAAATTTTCAAAAGAGACCTTTTTGATTTTTTATTTGTAAAAAACAACCTATTTTCAAAATATTTGTAAAAACCGACCTGGTTTCAGCCTCAGCGCTGAAACCAGGTCGGTTTTTGAAAAAAAGTTTTCGAAACTTCACGGGAGTT
>BQKN01066020.1:1565674-1587877 GCA_022839385.1 Asparagus kiusianus
AGAGTATAAACTGCTTCCTGTAACTCCGACCGGTATAAGAGTATAAAATGCTTCCTGTAACTCCGACCGGTATAAGAGTATAAACTGCTTCCTGTAACTCCGACCGGCATAAGAGTATAAACTGCTTCCTGACACTCCAAAGAGTATACGAGTATAAACTGCTTCTCAATCCTCCGACCGGTATAAGAGGTTAAACTGCTCCCTGATACTCCAAAGAGTATATGAGTATAAACTGCTTCTCAATCCTCCGACCGGTATAAGAGGTTAAACTGCTCCCTGATACTCCAATAGGTATATGAGTCTAAACTATTTCCTTTCTTCCATGGGAAGTTCCTGGAGAGTGTCATGCGTGGTGTTCTTAAGGATAACCCGATCGTGCATCTAATTCAATGATACACCCAGTTTTGTAAAGAAAGCTGGGGGTGGGTAATTCAGGTAACGGGAAGTTCCCGGAAGAATGTTAAATGTAATATTCTTATCGATAACCCAGTCATGATGAATAAAGTGATAAGCACTAAACTCCTAATGCTTAGAATTTTAATTTATCAATCATTGACGAATTGTCAAAACCCTTTGTGTTAAGTCCTTATCACTTAACATCAAGAACCCCTTTGAGTGATTTGTACGAATCAACATTCCTACGGTGATTTGTACTCTCACTCTCCTTTCCCATTTGGTCAAACCTTCCTACAGTTAGGACCAAAACCAAAATCCCCTCTCGATTCCTTCAATGAACGAGAGGTCCACAAATCGAGTGATCAAACCTTCCTACAGTTAGGGTCATCTCAAACTCCCGCTTGGTCAAACCTTCCTACAGTTAGGGACAAAACCACGATTAACTCTCGATAAACGAGAAATCCATCTTTAGTTCGGTAATCAAACCTTCTGACAGTTAGGGTTATCCGAATCTTTTCGATTCTCGGAGTGGAGATCCCACTCTTAGTTTCACCTTTCCGGATTCTGGGGGTGGAGATCCCACCTCAAGTCTCCTTTCCTTGTTCGGGGAATAGAATATAAAATTCTTCCTTCCCACACCAACCTTTTCCAAGAGTTTATCGATTTTGGATTCATCCTAGGAAGTTTATCCCGAATCCTAAGCAGGGATAAGTCTGCGCCTAACACGCGCTGCCGGTTTAGTCTTTCTCCGCAGAAGAAGACACCAGAGTTCGATTCTGGGGTATTTTATCCTGAAACCTAAGAAAGGATAAGTCTGCGCCTAACACGTGCCACCGGTTAGTTCTTAACCGTTAAAAAGAACACCCGTCCACATATTCAACATTGTGGTAGGTTGTTATTAATAACACCGAAATCCATGCCTTATACGCATGGGGAATTTCATTCTGAATCCTAAGAAAGGATATGCCGACGCCTAACACGCGTCGCCGGTTTAGTCTTTCGCCGATTGAAAAAGACACCAGGGTCTAAACCTGGGGAATTTTATCCCGAAGCCTAAGTAGGGATAAGCCAACGTCTAATACACGTTGCTGGGTAGCCTATTCCCACAACAATGGCGAAGTCTACATATTCGAAGTTGTAGCACAAAGTCTAAGGGAGTTCATTCCTTTAGCACAACGTCACATGCGGAACGGACTAAAACAATCCGCATGCTAGCCCGACTCAAACGGTAGTCGGTAAAGGCTAATCAAATCCGTTGAAGACTGGGGGTTAGCCAAAAATCCTAAAGTCAACGCCTAACACGCGTCGCCGGGTAACCTATTCCCGTAACAAATGGTAAAGTCTATGTATTCAACATCATAGCACAAAGTCTAAAGGAGTTCATTCCTTTAGCACAACGTCCCAAGCGGAACGGATTTAAACAATTCGCATGTAAGCCCGATTCAAACGGTAATCGGTAAGAGCACGTCAAATCCGTTGAAGGCTGAGGATTTGCCAAAAATCCTAAGTCGACGTCTAATACACGTTGCTGTTTAGTCTTTTCACAGGAGAAAGACGAAGTCTACGTATTCAATATCATAGCACTAAAAGGGTTAAATCTTTTAGCACAACGTCACATGCGGAACGGATTTAAACAATCCGCATGCTAGCCCGACGCAAACGGTAGTCGGTAAAGACTAATCAAACCCGTTGATGGCTGGGAATTTGCCAAAAATTCTATAAGTACGAGTCATTGATGCATCAATTCTATGGATTGGTCTCATGACTCAAGTATCTGCCACGCTCCAATACCTTAAGAGCTTAAACTGTGTATACTCCAGCAGACGTACGAGTATAAACTGTGTCAAACGTCGAACAACGCATTACAATGAAGCCTGGACGCCGGACAACGCGTCGTAATGAAGCTCAAACGCCGGACGACGCCGTCAATCGATGATCAGTTCTATGTTAAAGCAACCAACTCGAGCTAAAAAATCAAGAAATCAAGAATCGACTTCAAGTTTAAAATTCCAACAACGGTCAGATAATAAATGCAGCACCGGAACCCTTACAGACGTTCGACAAAGCACCGAATAGCCTGAAGGAATTTGAAGGAATCCAGAACAGAAGCCATTCCAAAGTCCCGCTACGCCGACTGAAGGTTGGGACAATCACATCCAAAGTATTCCAGACTCTTCTATAAAAGAACGAGACTGAAATACTTTGGAGGGGGTATCTGTAGGCGTATAAAATTGCCTATAGGTCCCTTAGCACAGCTCGACACGGTGATTCAACAAATCAACGAACCATCGAGTGACGAGGCGACGATGTCAACAAATTGCACGCGATCAACAGAATGCATTCGCATGCGGAATCAATCCAATGGTTCGGGGAGTCAATGAGTCGTCCAACCAAGAACGAACTCGGATGAACCACGATCGAATCAAGATCGGTTTCAGACTCAAACTCAGAAGCGGGTTTACTGCCAAATCGGGAATCAATTCAACAAATCGATTCCGGACCAAGTCAACCACACAACTGAATCAAAGTCCAAGTCAACAGTGAAACGAATCACGAATGAAACGACGGAAGACGGCGAACACAACACCCGGGGGACTCGGCCGAAGCCGAGCCACCCTAGGGTGGCTCGGCCAAGGCCGAGCCACCCATGGGTGGCTAGGCCCAGTTCCGTGCCCAAGGCACAGTTTCGAGTGCCTATAAATAGGCCTTCAAGTTCATTTGTTCAGAGGTTGGAAAAAGAGGAGTCAAAGCTCTGCCGGATTCAGATCTAAACACTTAAAAAGATTAGAGCTTTGGAACTTCAAGGACTTGCTCATCCGGATCTGGTGCTCGGCGATCGTCAACGCCAAATAAGGTAAGAGTTCGAGAGGAATCGGATCCCGGATCTCAGATCTAAGTCGTTATACTCCGGATCTAAGCTTGGTTCTTAGATCCCGAGATTCGAGCGGTCGTTTACTTGGTGAAACGATCCCTCCCGGCTATTATCTCCTTGGTGGGATAATACCCGTAATACTGTGTAGATCCGACCGGATCTAGATCTCACGGTGGTCCACGGCAAACAACCCCGGCGTAGGCAAACAACCCACAAAGCGAGTGACCGCAAAACAGGAGCTCGCGATTTGTTCGACAAACAAGGAAATAAAGTTGTAATCTTTCTTTGTTTTCTTTTATTTCTTGTAACCGGGTCTTATAAAAAGACCGGATCTTTGTAACACAAAAAGTTGTTATTTTAAGATGACAATGGAATCAACAATGAAAGAAGCAACGAATTTTCCCGCGAACATGGTCACTGATATGAACATAAGCCACGTAATCAAATACCTGCAGGTGTGAGAGATTGACCTTCTTGCCACTCCAAACCTCCTCTGGAGTTCCAAAATCTAATAGAACTGATGGGCTGTGATTAATAAGGTAAGCTGTCGTATGCACCACATCTGCCCAAAATGTCTTAGACAGACCTGCATATAATCATATGCTCCTAGCATGTTCTGTCAAGGTTCTGTTCATCCTCTCTGCAATGTCATTCTATTGTGGCGTCCTTGGAGTAGTCCTCTCTAATCGAATCTCATTCGTATCACAGAACCTCTTGAACTCCTCTAGTTCATATTCTCTACTATTGTTTGGTCTCAGATACTTCACCTTCAGATCTGTCTCGTTCTCCACCATGACCTTCCACTTCTTGAAGACTCCGAACACCTCTGACTTGTACTTCATGAAGTAGACCCACACCTTCCTCAAGTGAACGTCTGACATAATATCTCAAACCTCTAAAAGAAGACACACTGGCTGGACCCCATACATCTGTATGAACTAACTCTAGCGTCTGAGCCTTAGGTGGCATTCCACCCTTCTGGAAACTAACCCTCTTATGCTTCCCAAAGATGCAGTCTTCACAAACCCCGACTCCCTCAGTTTTCCCTATGAATGTAAGATCTTTATCCCCTTCTCGCTCATGTTCCCTAGCCTGTTATGTCACAGATCTGTACTCTCTTTGCTAGCTGCAATTGCGAGGGTATCACTCGCATGTAAGGTGAGGTAGAGAGTCCTGAGTTTGTTGCCTCGAGCAACTATCATCATACCGTTGGAGATTCTCCACGAATCCCCTGTGAATATTGAAACATAGCCTTTTGCTCCAAGCTGTCCTACCGAAACAAGATTCCTCTTTAGCTTCGGCACGTGTCTCACGTTCTTCAAGGTCCACTTAGAGTCCTTCATCTGAATCTACACTTCACCCTTTCCAACAATATTACATGGCTCGTTATTCCCTAAATACACTTTTCCAAAGTCCTCTGCTACATAATTTTGAAGAAGCTTCCTGTTAATAGTGGCGTCGAAAGAGGCTCCTGAGTCGATGACCCAAGAATCCGAGTCACTGTCCATAGCAAGAATCAAGGCATCCTGCACGATATGAGCCTGCTGCTCACCCGCATCCTTCTTTGAACTCTTGTAGATTGAAGACATATGGCCCTCATGGACGTAGTTCCAACACTTTCCTTTGATAAGCCTAACCTTCGAGTTTGACCTCTTCTTTACTGATTTCGACCGATTCCTATTCTGGTTTCCTTTCTTCTGGCTTCTGCCTCTCTGCACTAAACTTAGAGCTGAACCTAAACCTTCTGATTCAGACGATTTTCTTCTAACCTACTCGGATAGAATCATGCTAACCACCTCACTCAGCTTCAACTTTCCCTTCCCCGTTGAATTGCTGATTGTCGTCACACAACGTTCCCAACTATCCGACAACTGTGATAGTAACAATAGGACCTGCACTTCGTCATCAAATGTGATGTCTACGGAGATAAGCTGATCAACAATCGTGTTAAACTCACTGAGGTGCATCGTAAAGGACCGTCCTTCTGTCATCTTGAGGTTGAAAAGAGTTTTGACGAGATGTACCTTGTTTACTGTCGACGGTTGCTCATACATCTTCGCGAGCGTTTCCATAAGCCCCACCGTCGTCTTCTCCTTTAATATGTTGTGGGCTACTGATTTGGCGAGCGACAACCGGATTTGCCCTAAAGCCTTCCTATCCAGTATCTCCCAATCACCATCTGACTCCTCTTTCTTCTATCCTTTCTCCTTGCCCATCAACGGGTAATACATGTCCTTCTGGTATAGATAGTCCTCCATATGTGACTTCTAGTAGGCGAAGTCTGAACTGTCAAACTTCTCGATCTTTGATTTATTTTCCTCTGCCATGGTTTTTACACAAATTGCTGAACGAAGTTCTGATACCAGTTGTTGAGGATTCAAAACAATCAATCGAACCCTTACCCTTCCGGACCTTATGTTGAAAGTAGGAAAGTAGGAAGTTCACCACAAATTAGATCAAAACTTATAAAAGAGTAAAGAAGATGAACACACTAGATTTAACGAGGTTCGGCAAATGTGCCTACGTCTTCGGGAGTCACACTACACAATTCTTTTATTAATTAAAGAAGAAATACAAGCTCTCAAACTAGAGTTTTATCTCTCTGAGATTCTCTCTTTTCTACAGTCAAAAAGATCTCTTTTTTGTGTTCTATCAAGCCCTAAAAACGTTTAGGTATATATAGAGTCCTGAAAGAAACAAAATCCAAAACAGATAAGGAAACTGGCTGACTGCGTTGCTGTCGACCGTGGCGGTTGACCGCGCAGGTATCGTGGTCGATCACGACGATCGACCGTATCAAACGACAGAGCCCAAAAAATCCTACAGGGTATCCACAGTCGACCGCGGTGGTCGACCGAACCAAAACCGGAGACCAAAATCCATTACAGAGATTTGTGCGGTCGATCGTGGTGGTCGACTGCCTTCAGTTCCAAGCTCTAACCAGCTCTGTGCACATTCGCGGTCGACCGCCGCGGTCGACCGTGCAGGCCTCCTTCTCTTTTCTCGATTTTTTCTTCGTCTTCTTGATTCCAGCTTCGGCTTCGACTTTGAGTCTACACTTTAGACTAACACATATAATAAACCTCTACTATGCAAAGGGAGTTTTTAGGGTACACATCCAAAGTTATAATTTTTAATGCTCTGTATTCTAAAGGGACCACTCCTGTTAGGATGAGAATTTTGGAGCCCACAAGGATAAATGTAAAATCACCCATGATCTATTTGTTACATAAAGTTGTTTAGGCATGAAGGAAATTTTTCTCCAAATTTAATAATTTTTGGTTTGTTTTATAAACACTAGATTTCAAAAAAAAAAAAGAAAGAAAAGGAAAAAAAATCCTTAACTTTGGACGATTATTAGATAACCCTCGTAGCTTTTAAAATACCAGAACGAATAATTATTATTGAACCCCCTTTAGGTTTCATAGTTCATTATGAAATTTCCTAACATTATTTTTTTGGGAAAAATGTTTCTAGGCCCCTTTAAAATAAAAGGGATGTGGCCCAGTCCCCCATAATTTTTCTCTTGTGTTTCAGCCCCCCCAAAATGTATTCTGCCCCTTTCACACTCTCCCAAGAAAAAGCTTTCCGAAATTACCCTCCCATTTTCTTCTTCTTCTTCTCCTCTTCCTCTCCCTCTCCCCTTTCTCTTCTCTCCTCCTCTCTCCTAACTGATCCTCTCCCCCCTTTCTTCTCTCCTTCTCTTCTTCTTCTCCAAACCTTGACCCACACCCCACCCCTGCTCCCCCCTTCCCCGGGCCTCGTCCCCGACCTCCTCCGCTTCAAGGTCTCCGACTAGGCCGACCACCGGAGCTCTTACTCCAAGTGACAACTTCACCTATGTCGGAGTTTGAACGTGTGAATCTCATTTCATGGGCAAGTCGTCTTGCTCATTTGGGAAGGCTTTCGGTCCTGGTCGACCCGAGTATTAAGGGGATTGGCAAAGAGCGGACTCTCCTTTGCATTACAATTGCTCTTCTTTGCATCCAAATGTCTCCAGCTCGCCTTCCATCCATTAAGGAGATCGTTGGGATGCTCACTGGTCAGTCTGATCCTCCTCATCTTCCAATTGAGTTCTCCCCTTCACCTCCCGATGAGTTCTCATTCAAGTCAAGGAAGAAGGCGCGGTGAGTTGAGGTATTTTCACTGAGCAGCGGTAGGGAGAGTAGTTGTTCACTCTTTTGTTGTGCATTTGTTTTATTTTTCCATTCTTGTCGAGGCTAATTGATGAGTGAAAACTGAGAATTGATTTACCATCTAATACAAGGCCTTTTAAGTTATAATTTGTCTTAGAATGATCCTTTACGTGGAAAGAATTATATTAATGAAAATGATTTATGATCATAGGACTCTCAGATTAAAATATATAAAAGAATGGATTATGATTAATATGCATCTTGGTTGTGTATTGTTTAGATGTAATATTGGCTTGTTAGGCTATGAGAATATATTGTTCTTACTCACTTTTTTTTGCAACTTTGTTGAAACGTAATGCTTTCTAAACCTGGTGCCTTTTTTACTTGTCTTCATGATTCTTGTTGTTGTTGGGAGGGGAAAAGTTCTCAAATATCTCTCTGCTTCCTTTTTGGATGTCTTTACTAGATTCCATACTATTGTTGTTGCTAATTGAGATCTTGTTTTGCTCATCATTTGGCCAACAAATAGTTTTAGATGTTGGAACTGGTTGAGCGAATGCATGAATTCTATCAGATCGGTTGGAAGAAACTTGGTAGTTTCATCTAAAGAGAAGGATGATGAGGATTATGAATATAAGATGATTTGGGATGCAGAGGGATATTGGCTCGATTTGGGAAGACCTTCGATTGGTCTTTGAAGCCCAAACTGGTAGGGATTGCTTGCACATAAGGTGTTTGATATAATGCATCGGTTAGAAGAAATGGTTTTATTAGAGAGAATGACTCAATCTCAGACGTGTGTTATAATTTTTATGGTTAGAAGAAATGGTTTTATTAGAGAGAATGACTCAATCTCAGACGTGTGTTATAATTTTTATGGTTGTGGAATGTCTAATCATCCTCTAGTGACTACTACTAAATTCTAAAATTGTTGTACTGATGATCCTTATGTTGCATCCAGAATTGCTTGTAACGTGTCATATTTCATAGTTTAGTTGATTATACTATGTGTTCTTATGATTTGGTTGTACTTAGATCAAAATTTAATGAAACATATTGTGTCTATTTAGTGCTCAATTTTGGTATAATTTATTGCGATTGTATGTGAAATGTATTATGGCTGTCATGTGAATATGTACAACTTCATTCAAATAAAACTTGATGTGCATAATAAACTGAAGATTATATATAAATTATGTGTATCAAAACCTAAATATTATGATACATATTATGTACATAATCTTGAGGTTATTGTGTACATAATATATACAAATCATGTACATAATCTTTAAGTTACGATACATTATTAAATCTCATTATATGTTAACTTTCTTCATAAATTGTGTTAACTTTCATCATTATATGTTAACTCTCCTCGTAACATGTTAACTTTCAGCTGAACATGTTAACGTTCATCATAATATGTTAACTTTCACTGTTACATGTTAACTTTCATAATAATATGTTAACTTTCTTCATAAATCATATTAAATTTCATCATTATATGTTAACTCTCCTCGTAACATGTTAACTTTCAGCTGAACATGTTAGCTTTCAATATAATATGTTAACTTTCACTGTTACATATTAACTTTCTTCATAAATCATGTTAATTTTCATCATAATAAGTTTTTTTGAACTAAAATTCGATGTATTTAAAAGACTAAAAGTTCTAAGTGAAATGTTAACATGTGAAAAATTAGAAAGTTCTAAGATTGTAAGTCTAATCATATCGTGTATTCAAAGAATATCAGCTGTAAGAATGTAAGAATTTTATTATGGTGAACGTTAACATGTTCAGTTGAAAGTTAACATGTTATGAAGAAAGTTAACATATTATGGTGAAAGTTAACATGTAATAATGAATGTTAACATATTATGATGAAAGTTAACATGTTCAGCTGAAAATTAACATGTTATGATGAACGTTAACATGTTCAGTTGAAAGTTAACATGTTATGAGTACACGCTTCATGCAAATCAGTACTAGGTTTTGTCAAATTTTAACTTGAAAGTGCCATTTGGACTAGCAACACAGGGATGACCCATCATTATTTGAAATAATACAATTAGTGTCTCTACCGCAGTCCATTAACTAATAAGATATGTGACATGAATCTATTTTATTTCTAATGTCAAGGATACGATGAAACAAGAAATCAACAAGAAATAGACATCCTCATTTATTAAAATTGTGCTTGAATGTACCATTTGGACTAATACCACCTATGTCATCAGTGTAACAAATAAACAATGTTTTTCCACCTCCTCATACGTGACCAACAAATATACACTAGCAAATAATAATAGTGAAACAGAACATATACATAAAGTCCATGACATTATGAAAACAGACACCCCAATTTTAAGTATCTCTTGAATCAATTTCAGACATAACAGACCTATTCTCTTCTTCCTTCATTGAATGTATCATCTTTGCAACTTGGCTCATAGTTGGGCGAACATCGGCAAATTTGTATATACACTTCAATGCAATCTGAAGATGCTTCACCATTCTATCTTCAGGCACTCCTTCAGAGAGCAGTCCCTTATCAAAAAGTTCAATTGTCCATTCCTCTCTCACCACAGAATGCACCCACTAAGCCAAATCAAAACCATTATTCTAAACAAATTTTTCGGTAAGTAACTCAAGAAGGATGACACCAAAGCTGAAAATATCATCTTTGAGGGTTGTGTCATTTATGAGCTTAATTGATTTTCGACCGTTGTTGAGGCTGGTTTGCCTCGAGGTTGCGAGGAGACCATATTCACTGATGCATGGCTCAATGTTGGTGTCCATTAGGATGTTGGAGGATTTGAGATTGCCATGGCATATACCGACCTCTTGTAAGTCTCTGTGCATAAATGTCATGCCCTTTTGCGATGCCTGCAGCTACGCTTAGCCTACTGTTCCAATCAAATGTGCTGTTTTCTTGGTTACCTGCAGTGCTTCAGTGTACTCTGATCAAGAACCCTTTTGCCAAAAAACTTTATGCAGTCTGAACTAAAAATGTATATCAAGCTAACATCAACTCTGCTCGTAAGAGACGATATCATTCATTTGCAACTCAAAGTTGTTACAGGATAAGAATTAAGCATTGATGTCATCATCATTATCCTCATTAAGAATTCTCCTATGTTTTCGGTTTATGGTCAAAAGAATTATCCTCATTATATCAAACACCTTGTGTGCAAGAAATCTCACCAGGCATCTTCTTGCAAGAAATCAAGACTAAGAATAGATCCACATCAAATCCTCAACACGTTGACATAATTCAACATCAAAATACCCAATTTAATCACAAAACGAACATGGAAGCCTAAAATCCAATACAATGAACCTAAAAACTCAATCAAATTCAATAACTCCAACTCAAGCTCAATTAATAAAGATCGTACCTCATACGAATCAAAGTGATCCTGCTTAATCATATTTCCAAGCATCATGAACATTGACAGAGTGAGAAAAGCGGCAACCATTTGCCTCAGATCGAATGTCATTTCCCTTTCAACTCAAAATCAATAACCAAGAAGAAAAAGACGAAGAAGAAGAGAGAGAACCTCCTTCAAAGTCTCTTGCAGATCTGAAAGATGGAGATGTTTCAGAGCAGATGCGACGATAGGGTGAAAGCGCTGGTGGCCGGCCCAGTCGAAGACCTTGAGGCGGAGGAGGCGGAGGAGGTCAGGGACGGGGCCCAGAGAGAGGGGGAGGAAGGAGGGGTGTGGGTGTGGGCTGGGGTCTGGAGAAGAAGAAGAGGGAAGAGAGGGGAGAGGAGGAGGAAGAGGAGAAGAAGAAAAGGGGAAGGGGTAAATTTGGAAAGTTATTCATGGGAGAGTGTGAGGGGGCTGAAACACAAGGGAAAAAATATGGGGGGTTGGGTCACATCCCATTTATTTTCTTAGGGCCTAGAAATATTTTTCCCTATTTTTTTTTCATTTTAACACCTCCTGCTATTTTAAAACCTGTTAAAATTATTTCTACCTTTTTCTCTAAAATATTTCTCAATAAAACTTCTGTTCTGCCTCACACTATTGAAAAACATGTCTTCCTTCACATTAAACCCAAGTAATTATGACCATTAACAAAGACAACAATAATAGAATATTAAGATAATCTCTTCAAAACTTTGATTTTAGTCTCTATTGGTGCAACTTTCAATTTCTAATCAATGTCTTGCCTTTGGGAGGAAGGGAAAACATGGTAAGAGGAAGAAGAAGAGGTAGTTTTGGAATATAAACGAGGTTTAACCGTCTTTTTAACAGCAAGATTTTTTTATAATGAAAATAATAGCATCAAGATGTTGCATAACAAAATGTCCGCCTGAAGGGAACGTCATAATAATTACCCTATTAGAAAACCAGCCCCTAAGCCCAATGGGATTTTATAAAATTTAGCCTTCCATAAATATTGAGATTTGAGTGGTATTTTTGCTAATATACCTGATTCAAGGGGTATAAAAATAAAATAATAAAAATTAAATACAGAAAGAAAACATTACAACGTAGCCCTTTCGAGTGGTTTGTTCTTGAAAAATCTTAAAGTTGCAGGGGTTTTAGCTTATAAGCCCTTTTGAGTAGTTTTTTTTTTATTTTAAAAATCTTAAAATTAAATGGTTTTTTTTATAATCCCTTAAGTCCCTACTCTTAAGGTGGTTTCTTATATTTTGAAAGTTGTTGGGAGTCATCTGATAATCGCCCAATGTTAAGAGGCATTTTTAAAATTTAGCCTTTTATAAATAGTGAGATTTGAGGGGTATTTTTTTGAAAATATGCACAATTTAAGGGCTAAAGCCAAGCTAAATATAGAAGGGTTTTGAGTATTTTTTCCCCCGAAAAAAAAACTTCAAAGTTAAAGTTGTTAACCCTAAATTGAAGGGGAGTCCTAAGATATTTTGCCAAGTTATGGGGGGCTATCGGATAATCGTCCAAAGTTAAAGTGTTTTTTTTTGAAATTTAGCTTTTAATGAGTAAATTTTAATCTCTTGTATCCTCATTGATTAGTTGAAGCAAACCCCAATACGTTTTTAAAAATATCTTAGGTCTTATCAATGGATAAATCATAAAGTTTTTGATTTTTTTGACTTATGGATAGTCATGATTTGATTAGAATTACCAAATATTTGATTGTTGGAATTTTCTAATTATGCAAAATACACTTGATTGTTGAAGTATAATCTAATGCTAAAATGTGACCCGCACTTCACGAACAAAGAGGAGCCGACACCCGTAGTAAAATCAAATAGAAATTATATCGGAATATCATAGCATGAAACTCCAACGCAAACTATCTCCTCATACCTCTCAAAAAATCTCATTATTATTGTGGGTGTCAATTGGACCGGTTGACCGCAATCCCACCCAAACCGAAGTAGAAAAATTTCAGATTTTGGCGATTTTGGCAGGTTATAAAAATTTCAGATTTAGGGAGGTTATAAAATCCTCCCTAAATCCGTCATATATACATTTGCGTTATGCTTATCAAAATTGTCTGAAACTTCAGAAATTATGCACCTTTACATTCTTATAACCCATAATACATGTACTATTTATAAGCACTACTTGTAATCAGTCAGTCATCTACAAAGGAAATTAAACGCTTACACATATCTTTAACGGGAGGTTTTTCACTATCTAAGAACATGGACAACTTGGTAAGTGCACATAAACAACAAGAATACTCCAATCACTTTGATCGATACATGGACAGAAGAATATTAGAAAGGGCCCTCGACGACACCTCTCAGCTGTTTGCATCCATGATCAGGGGTCAGATGGTCTGACGCGGGTCTCTTTGGTCTCAACTGCATGGATCAGTATGTGAGCAGTTAGATGATAAACATGGAAGTTGCACTTCAATAAAATGATAAACACATCAAGTTTTCACCTTATCTTCAGATTTGCTGTAGATTTGTCTCACAAGAATGTTCCGGGCTTCAGTTGATATTACTACAAAGCAGCAGAAGAAAAGTCAGATATTAAATTCCTGTTAACCTATTAACTTAACATATGAAATAACCGAGAATGGTGCAGAATAAGAGTTCGAAACGTCAAAGAGGAATTCTAGAATTTCTGAGTCTGAAGCAGAAGAAAAGTTCAAAGCCTAACGTTGTGATGCTGGTGAAGTTATAGCAATTGACCTGAAGAAGATGATTTGTCTGGAAATAGTGAGATTAGGTTTAAGTACTTTCTTCCGGTTGTGCTTACTTTGGATCCAATGCTTTATGCAGTATACCATTGAGTCACTGTGCCATAGTCAAGTCCATATGCCCAAATTAAATATAGTTTCTAGCTACCAAGCCCCAGCTGTTGTCCAATAGTTTCCAGCTAAAATGTGCGTGCATGTTTCAGTCAGTCTGTTTGTGTATCAACACATAAGGTATCCTTCGCATTCAACAAGCAGTTCACCACCCCCTGTTAAATTGTCCTGACTTTGATATTAAAGAGTTATGAAGAAAAAGTAAAGAAACAGGCAAACTTCATTAAACCCCCAATAAGTTTGGGCCACAGGCACTTAACCCCCAAAAGTTTGAGATCCTCACTAAAACACCCAATAAGTTCGAGAATTTCAAAAAACTCCCAAAATATTTCCATTTTTTCACTTCAACTCCAACGCCTACATTACTATGTTTATGCACTACTCTTCGTTTGGGAACTCAAATATGTGCTTACATCATTATGCGGGTTAAGTGCAAAATGTCAAAACATTTTGGGGGTTTATCTGAAATTCCCAAGCTTATTAGGGGTGTAATGAGAGTTTCAAACTTTATGGGGTTTAAGTACAGAAGGCCCAAACTTATTAGGCATTTAGTAAATTTACCCTAAAGAAAATAAATTGCATATGCTAACGAGGACTGGAAGTTGCTGAAACCATTAATTTAACTGGATAAAGGTTGAACACAAGATGAGAAGATTTTAAAGTCTAAACAGCATATCAATAGGAATTAATAAATAAAACAAGAAGAAACACATAATACGTAGTTATTTAAGGCCACCAATCTGTAGGTTGAAGTAAGGACTTAAACCAATAGGCATATGATATCACAGAAGAATACAATGCCATAGAGGAACATGATGGCTAGATGGAAAGTGTTTTCTCCCATCCTGGTCATGGACTTTAGTAGTTACATTACCTAAATACATAAGCACTAATTGCTTATAGCTGCTGGAACTTTGAGTGCACTGCTAGAGCTCAAAGTTCATTAACCTCAGGTTACTAGTTTTTCAAATGATGAACAACCAAGTTAAGCAGGGACTGTGGTTAACATTCTACCCAATGTAGGCTACCTTCTTTCAGAAAACTAATTAGAGGTAAACAAGATACATATATAACCACATGTTATGAATTTGCAAAGATCTTCAATAATTCTTTCATAAAAGTACCTTGATTAGGCGGAGGAAGGGTCCTGCTATGGGTAGGATGATAAGTGGCTGGTGTGAGTTTCTGAAAAAACAAAAGACAGTCTCAGAAGTAATGCAACTTTAAATAGTTTCCACATAATCTCATATGCATAAGAAGTAAAAGTTGTGTTTCAGAAACCATACAAGTGAATTCTGTACGATGAACAGGTTATCAAAATATGATTATAATATGAATAAACATCATAAGGTATGATAAAAGAGAACTTATGGCACATTAATTAGACGACAATGCACTACCTAGCACCAACACAGTTTATACTGTATACGCATTACACAATGGTTTAGACTTTTTAGTGACCAAATTGTAACTACCAGTTAGGAGAATTAACTGAGCAAAACAACACTGACAAGTAACATGACCGATTGGTTATTCTAAGCGAAGAGAACAGTACTGGATGTATAAAGAAACAAAAAATCACAATCTTTTGGTTAGTTGTTGCAATTTCGTCTAACCTAATAAAAAAATCCTGATATGACACCAATATAAATTGGCATATAAATCCAATATGTTTCAAGTGAATCCCTAAACGATAATGGCACTGGATAAACCTGAAGTATGCATAAAGGAACACTTAATATCCTCACCTCACCCTCACCGTTATAATTCCAATAACAAACTGAAATTTGAGATTTTACATATGTCTAGCTAACCAAAGTTGCTTATATCCAATTTTGTCCTTCACAATAAAAAAATCTTCAACCTTCCCTATCAAATGTGACAGCTAAGACATTCTTCATAATTCTAGCAGACAGGGCTTCTGCTACAAAAATAAAACACAACTTCAACATCTGCAAACAAGGTATTAATTAAAAAAGCACTTCCTTTCAAATGCACAACATCCAATCATCAAGGAAATAATTTCATCACAGGAAAGTGCATGCCAATCTATGCTATGTACTTTGTACAGAGTTGATTGGGCAAGTCAGGTGCTCATGATGAACAACAATGAAACATTTGCACTGTTCTGATATAACTATAAATCTTTACAATAAATATACAAGTGCAACCCATTTACTGCACCAACAACCTTTTAAATAAATATTATTTTCTCCATTTCACATAGTCCTCCCTTGTTTAAATATTTATACAATATTTAGTATGAACTATGTCACGCACTTAACTCTATGGAAGACGTTCATTGCAGATCAAGCAATTGTTAATTTTCTACATGACAAGCTTACCAAACAGAAGTGGGGCGTGTGGGTGTCTGTGTCTATATATATATATATAATTTTTGTGTTTTTCACTTAATACTATTATCAATTCATAAAACCTTCCCGAACTTAGAAAAACACACCTTGAGTGACTCATAAACTTTATGATTTAGCAATTGAGTTTGATACTACACTTTCTGTTGCAACAAGTAAACCTACATTGATTATATCCTCAACTCATTGTTCTCTCTTTTACCAACATTTCCACCAAAGCTAACTAACTATTGGTAGAAAACAATCCAATCCAATCAAAATGATTGACTGTATAAAATGATAACCTTTGTGAGCTAGTATTTTTAAATAGCATACTAGCATGGGAAAAAGACAGGGAACCAAGAGCATTTCTCTGACCAGTTATGACTTTGAACCAAATATCTACAAAATGAATAAGCTAATAGTGTTCCTAAACTACAAAACAGCAAATAAATGATTAAATAGTGTTAGACTATTATTGTGCTGAAAATTACACCATGCAATATTTGACTATTTGGTCAATGCAGACATATACATTTGATCAATAACAATTAGCTATTGATAATGCTGAAAATATTAACAATGCTGATTCAAAAGTTAACGACAATAACAATAAGACAAGAAGATATTGGCAATTTAATTTTTCGTTCTTGGCATTGCTAAAATGATTTATGATCCTCTATGCCTCCTATAACAGTTTCTAGGAGTAATACTGTCCCAAACCAAGTACCCTGTGAATACAAGTAAAGAACACGTAACTACGTAATGTCGCATTTACCAAAATATTTCAGCTTAAAGTATAGTAGATAACCCGATAAAGGGTTGACACATGAACGCTATAGTTAAAAAGAGAGCAAAATCAACAACTGCCGACTTCTCACGGACAATGAACAAGCGAAATTAAAAGGTACCCTAAGTCTCTCTATGAAAAGGGCCACGATTGATAAGCACAAGACATTCACAATCAAAAAACACAAAACAAATTGGTACCGATTCAAGGTGAAATAGCAGACCATTTTTTTTTAACAGCTGAAGAGATAAACGTAAAATCTTTGTTTCGCAAACTCTTTTTACTCATTTCGAAATCATTAAAATTCAAGACAGGCCCAAGTACGTAAGCTTCTTTCCACTCGATCGAAGGTACTGCAAGGAACTATGACACGTGATCAAAACCCCCAGCTAAAAACACATTATCTAAACAGAAAATGAAACTAAATTAGGGGGAAAGAGCCCAAGTTGGGGGCATCGAGAGTTCTGTCAAAAAGAAAAGAAATTATAAAATTAGCGAGGGAGGAGAGGATTACCAAAGGCTGAGCAGTAGGATCGGAGGGCCGAAGCTGGCTGAAATTGTGCGGATCGAAAGATGGCAAATCGCCGAGGAGAGACTGAGACCCCATTGTTTATTAATACGTTTCCGAGGATGCTACTGAGGTAAGCACGAAATCGAAAAGAGAGGAAGGATGAGGACGAAGAGGACGAAGAGCTGGCAAAAGAAAAGACCGGAGGAATGGTGAAGGGCTGATTGTTATTAGTTTTATTTATACAGTTTCCTGGGTTTTAATTAATTAATTAATTTAATGGAATTAGAACTAAATGTTCGATCCCTTATACAACTAAGACTTAAAATTAGAAAAACCCCTCAACTTTGGAGGACTATTAGGGTGAGCATCCGTCAGTTCGGTTTGATTTTTGACTGTTAGGATGTGGTATGTAAAATAGCTCAAACTTGAGTGATAACAAACTTTTATTTGCTACTGATAGTTATTTAAAATGATATGATACAGGTGAAAACAAGTATACGAAGTGTACGAGGCGAAATGACGTGAAAATCAGCACGAAAGCTTTTTTCAGTCTTTGACCCGTCGATGGTTTACAGTGAACCAATTGCAGATTTCCATAAATAAGATTTCAACTCATTAATGGTTGGTTTACAGGCACCCACAGATGGTGCTTAAGGACCCATCGATGGTCGTAAGTAACCATCGATGGTGGCGACGATTTTGAAAGAGGCTATATAGATGGTATCTCTTTCCTGATTAATTAGAGGCTATATAAGATTGAAAGAGACAGATTAAAGGAGAGAGCTTGCAGAGATAAAATTCTACGGTTTGTTTGAAGAAGATTGAATTAGAGTTTTGAACACTCGGAGCCAAAATAAACTCTTTCTCGTCACGTTCATCATCTTCGAATCATCTCAACAAGGAGAGTTGCCCTTAACTTTATCATCTAGATCTTTCTTCATCGAGCTTCACTTCGATTCATTGAAAGATGGTTTGTTAATCGAAAAAGGCTGCAAGATCTTTCTTATTTTCTATGCTTAAACTGTGTTTGTCGGTTTGTTTCAAACTTATTTTTACAATATACTCAAGCCGGTATTAATTAAGGGTTGGTACTAGATAGGGCTAGGTGTTACTCATTGTAGAGAGTTAGGTTAGATGACTGATTTTGGGTAGATTTCAGGGTGCAATATTTGTAAGTGTACTTAATCGGGTTGTGAATTAGGAGAACTCTTAGCATAGTGAGGAAGCCTCTTTATGATAAGGAATAGTGGATGTAGAATTTTTATCCGAATCACTATAAAATCTTGTGTGTCCTTAGCCGGTTGTTTTTCGCTTTTGTTTTATCTATTACATTGCTTGTTATGTGTTTTTTAGCGAAACATTTCCCCCCTCTAGACTTGCATATCAGATCTAAAAAGTGGTATTAGAGCCTTATTACCCATCTTTAGGATTCACGATATAGAGTAGAAATGTCTAGTTTTACTGTCACAATAGCCTTTCTTGTGGGACACACTGTGAACCAATCCTCACTTGTCGACAGGACAAACTACACCTATTAGAAAGTGTGTATGAGAGTTTCTTTTTGTTGTCCATTGGTTATGATGTTTAGAGGAGTTTGAGAACGGCTATAGTGAACCAACTACCATTGCAGGAGATACTACCTTAATTACTCCTAAAGATAAGTAGACCACTCAGGATAAAGAGACTTACTCTTCAAATGTAAAAGCAATGAATTCTATTCATTGTCTTTAGTTGTCGAAGAATTTAACAATGTATCAAATTATTCTACTGTGCATAAAATTTGAAAAACTTTTAACTTACACATGAGGAAAATTCATAAGTGAAAGAGGCAAAACTTACAATGTTTATGAGTAAGTATGAGAATTTTAAGATGAAGGACATAGTGAACAAATCAAAAGGGAAGGACCATGATAACAAGGAGCTTGTGAGAAAATTCTTCTTTTCTCTTTCTAGAGATTGGGAATTGAAGGTAACGGCTATCGAAGAATTATAAAAATTTTCTGAAATAACTCTTGAGATTCTTATAGGGAATTTTCTCAACTATGAAGTACGATTAAAAGAGAGAGATTATGATTCAGAAGATAACACCAAGATGAGCCTTGAAAGCTAAAAAGGAGAAATCCCGATCCAACAAGAAGAACGAGTTAAGCTCAAGTTCTCAGGATGAAAATAGTCATGTTGATCAAATTGTTAAAGACTATGAATTCTTCCTCAAATCAAAGGATGGTCAAAAATTCCTACGAGACAAATGGGATCACAATACAAGTAAGGTAAATAAATATAATTCTAGTAATATTGACACCAAACCAATTTACTTTCGGTGCAGGAAACCTGGTCACATAAGAAAGAATTGGCCTACTAAATAAAAATGATTATAAAGGGAAGGGAAAAAGTTTCAAGGTGGCTAATGAACAGAGAGTAGTTCGAGCAATGATGATAAAAGAACACACTGTTATCTAGTAATTCAGATGAATCTGAAAATGAGAGCTCCAATGGTGAGATATACCCTACATATTCTCATTTATATTCTAAATATAATGAAATGTTGGGTCAATTTGAAAAACTTGCTAAAAATATAAAGTTGTTAAATAGATGAATTCAAATTTAATGAAAGATAATAAATTGTTGAATGATAAAATTGAAAACCTTTCTTTATAATTGAATATATCTAACAATGTAAGTGAAAATATCTCTTTTGAATGCATACAATATTCCATGTATAGGGACATGAATTGTAACTTATCCAAGCAATTAATTGATAAAATATACGAAAATAAAAATTAGTTGCAAGGATAAATGAACTTTCATTTGAGTTATCTTCTAAATAAATAAAGTTTAAAACTCGATACTCTACCATAGTTTCTAAAAATAAACAATTAAAATCCAAAAAAATTGATTTAAAAAGTCCATGAAAAAAAATTCTTTAGGTTCTAAAGATTTAATATAGTCATTTACAATCAACGATTTGTAAAAGTAAAAATTAGACTTGGTTATTCATGTTCAGAAAAAACATAAAAAATTTCAACCATCTTTTGTAAGAGACAATAATTTAACTCTTCTTGCACCAAACTCAAATGCATATTCTACTATTTTTACTTTATTGGGTAGAATGAGTCATGTTTCGATAACTTATTGAATGCAATATAGAGCTAAAACAGGCAAGCAGATTTAGATATCTAAAGGCAAATTTACTAATCAAAGTAGACCTATATAGATACCTAGATCACACATCTCTGCTATTTTGTAGGTGTATAGGAAGGCTACGGAGCAAGACAATACCAGTTTTTGATTGCTCTAGGCATATTCAGAAGACAAGGATTTATTCCTTAGCCTAACCAAGTGTAGACGGTAAAAAATACCGCCGCAAACTTGTGTATGAATTCACCCTCGAATCGGAACCGCCCACTCGGATTAAGGGCGAGCCTCACCCAAGGGTTGGGCTCACTAAGCGCGAACCCAAACCGCACAAGCTCCAAATTCGCCTACATAAGTCAAGGTCATCCTGATCCGCCGGTATGGTCGGCTCGCCCCCATGAGTTAAAGTCATCCAGACTCGCCTGTATGATCGACTCACCCACATGAGTCAAGATCATCCAGATTCGCCTGCTTACTCGACTCGCCTGCACGAGTCGAGAGCCAAATTCGTACCTAACAGCCGCTACACTACGTACAGGGATGGGCATTCCCACTTTCCACGACGTGAAGGGAGGGAGCACAGTACTCCAAGCCCATCAAGTAGCCGCTCGTAGTACGAGTAGCCAGTTAAATCCATACAGTCACCAAATCCGCCTGCACACTCACAATCGAAGCTCGCCTCGCCTGCATGAGTCGAATGCTGAATTCGCCTGCGAACAACAAGCTGACTAGGCGCCCTTGAGTACTTGGCAGCAGCTACACTGCGTACAGGGATGGGCCTCCCTGCTTCCCGCAAGCCGCTATACTGCGTACAAGGATGGGCCTTCCCCGCTTCCCGCGCGATGTGAAGGGGAGGAGTACAGTACTTCGAACCCCTCAAGTAGCCGCTCACAGTACGAGTGACCAGTCAATCGCCAAATCCGCCAGCAGGAAGCCCGCCTCGCCTGCACGAGTCGAGAGCTGAATCCGCCCACAAACGGCAAGGTGGCTCAACCCACTCAAGTACCGGGCAGCCGCTATCTCACGTACAAGGAGGGGCCATCCCACTCCTCATGATGTGAAGGGAAGGAGTACAGTATTTCGAACCCATCAAGCAGCCGCTCATAGTACAACCCAAGGCATGATACCTCTTGACGATACATGGTCATATCCCATGATTCAAGGAGCGACCACGCCGTCTCTCCTCTATTTAAGAACTTCTTCCAGCCACAGTGAAGGGGTTCAGCCGGTTAAGCAGTTGAGTGATTCAAAGTTCAACAGTTCGCTTACAGCTAACTGATTGATTCAATTGGCCAATCGAACCGCTAGCTCTCGACCCCTAAAGGAGTCAACGACAAGCTCTTTGCATAACCTTTGCATTGAAGCATCTCCTCCCAGTTCCAGGCCCTGATCGCCACTGAACTCGAAGATCCGAACTCTATCAACTCGAGCTTCTACTACGCACTGAAGCTCACCAGCAACCTCGGTCGGATCGTCCAAGGGAAGCAGACTCGGTGCGAGAATCGAGCGAAGCGTCCTATAGCTACCGAAAGCCCCCACGTTAAACAAGGAGGGCATTCCCTCCGCTTCTGTTGTAATTTTCGATTCATTAGTTTGTAATAAGCTATTCTTATAAATACAAATGAAGTTCTCTATTTTCGGGAGATCAAAATTTACACCTACACCAAGAAGAAGAATAAGATGAGAAGTTGCTGATACAAGCGAAGAGGGACTCAATATGCAAGCAAGGACTGATTGTAAAGGCACAACTTGTATA
>BQKN01066020.1:1608012-1658833 GCA_022839385.1 Asparagus kiusianus
AAAAAGACCGGATATTTGTAAAACGCATAAAGTTGTTTTCAAAGTTTATAATGGAATCCTCAATGAAGAAGAACACGATTTTCCACGCGAACATCCATATCGTCCCAGCTATTGATACTTCCAGGCTTGAGACGATGGTACCAATCAAAGGCAGGCCCGCGAAGGGTGCCGACGAATGATCGAACCATCAAGGCTTCATTGCCGGAGATCATGCCCAAGTAGGACTTGAAATAGATCAGATATTGAGTAGGGGAGCCATTCCCGTCGAACGGCGTGAAGTTGATCAAGTTGAACTTGGCCGGATACAGGATCGACTCCCACTCTCTCGGGTAAGGACATGAAATGTCGGTTCTCTTTACTAATTGAGCGGACATCAGAGCATTGATTTTGCTCTCGAGGTCCTTCATCTTTTCATCCTCATCTGTATCATGCTTTGGATGATTTCTGAGAGGAACAACATGGCTACCCCCCGACATTATCATCTTCGGTGGGACCACCCCCAGTGTTCTGGTCAACGGGAGGGTTATCAGCATTAATGCGTTCATCCACATCTGAATCGCTATTTGCTCGGTTAGCATCGTTACAATGTTCGGATTCACCGAATTGATTAGACAGAGCCTGAATTTGTTGGTCATGTTCTTCCTTCATCCGTATCATGGCCATTTCTAATTCGAACTTAAAGTTCTCTTTTTTCTTAGCCAAAGCATCCTTGATGATTTTGGTTATTTGTTAAATGTTGATCATAAACACTTTCCGAGCTTGCCCCTCGCTAGACATTGTGTCCTCAGAGGCGATTGCAGAACAAGAGTCTGAGAGTTCGTCACCGGAATGGATTCCTTCGTGGATTTTCGGGCAATTGTTATGTCCGACGGCTTCTAGCTGGAGCCGAGATATTCGTTAGGCGATTCCCGAACTGACTTCTCTTCTTGGAGAGAAATTAGGATTCGAGCCATTTGTACCCTTCACAGACTTTCCCTTGTCGACGATGTTGATGGTTACCTTTGGGAGTTTGTCCTTTCGAACAACCGACCTTCTCTTGTGGAGACGCCTTGGCTAGGTATTCGATGTTTCAGTGGAAATCCTCTCTAATACTGAGACCCACTGCGGAGCGGTCTTAGGATAGCTACACGCTAATAATACTACCTTAATAATCTTTGTGCACGGACAGTGAGAGTCCGTTCCTCGGGTACTTCTCTTCCGAGACTTGTTCGTACCCCCAGCCCGATAGTACAACTCACCAGCATGATGACCGGAGCAATCTATCACGTGTTGGCATGACTTCTCAGGTATAACGTTATCGTTTGATGAACACGTTTCCTTCTGATGACTTGTTGCCTTGACGGTGTTCTCAAGAGTCACACATTTGGAGACACGCCTTCGTGAGAGTGGGACCTTAACGGGCTCTTGTATATCGACTTGCAGTTCGAGACGGTCAGTTACAGGAGTTTTCCTATTATAGAAAGGCTCTGAATTGTTACGAGGGCGTGTGTGACCCCCAGCTCGAGTAGTTGCTCAGAGTTCAATCACCGGACCCAAGCGTTTTTTGATTGGAACTTTACCTCGATCCTCGTGCAAAGGACCCAGGCAATCTGCCATCCTCATCTTGAATTAGGATAAGTCCACGCTGCCGCGGGGCTCTGCCGGAGGTGTGTGATTCATCGAGACAGAAACAGGGGCTGTCGGAGGCTTAAACGGGACTGCGGGAGATGAAACGGGTGCGAACCGAACTGAACCGGGCGCGAATCGGCGCGAACCACCACTTGGTGGCTCGGTTTTAGCTGAGCCACCAGATGGTGGTTCACGCATTCCGGTAGTTCCGGGTGCTGTTTGACTTTTTATCGACGTTGTTTCGAACTTTGGTTTTCAGACTTAGCGTGGATTCGGTGGCTTCCTGATCACCTCTTTTTGCTTCAACTTCTGTGCTTCTTGCATGAGAATCCGTGCGTGCGCAATCAAGACCGGTGCTTCTGAATGCGCTCCTCGAGGGTCGAGCGGGTCATTTTTACTTGGATCCATTCATTCGTTGTTGGTTTGGAGAAGAGGCCATTTGCTTGCTCTTGAGGGGGTTGGCATCTTCTGGACTTCAGATCCACTTCGTAGCGAATCCCGTCAACTGGCTCTAAAGCTTTAGCAAGTCGGCACGCAAGTCGTTGGCGCTGCCTTTGGCGTGCCCTCTTTGATAGGGTTGGCGCGACTACAACGGCTATCTCCTTGATTGAGGAGGAGTCTAGATCTATAGATCCAGCTTCGTTGGAGGATGGAGGGGCGTTGTAAGGTGAGATGGTAGCAGCAACGGAGGCCTTGATCTTCCTACGGATGCAAGGGGCGGAGGATCTGGAGGAGGAGGAAGACAGATACTTCTCGAACTTCAGTTGGTCAAATTCGTACTCGACTTCTTTATCAACCAGGATCTAGATCCGTGGTTGCGACATGACAGCTTCAGCAACAAAGCTGTTGGCTCCCACTGTGGTCGCCATCTTGTTTGGGTCAAAGTCGCTATTTTCATTACCATCGAATCTATTACAACTTTGGTCGTTATAATAAACTCAAATAAACGAGAAAAGTCAATCTTTTTATAAGATCTCCTTATACAATTAAAATACAAAAAGTACAACTCTTGTCAAATAGCACAACGGATGTTTATCACCCGCTGCTTGCGTGGGAACTTCGCCTGTGTCGGGGACGTTAATATCCGTGAACCACCACGGATCATATCCGATCAACAGATTAAGTTGATCAAAGCTCTTACTTCACGAAGGAAGTAATCACAGCAGTGGTAATCTCGACCAAGCGAGATCACGGCTCTTCTTGAGATTTAAGACCAATCTTAAATCCAGAGGAATAGAGGATGGGTCTCAGATCTCTCGAACACCATTCTTTATGCACAGGAATTCACCAAGATCTGCTAACCCTCGCTGTAAATTCGTAGCTCCACTCTCCAATTCGGCAGCGCTTTGCCCTCTTGATCTCCCCTCCCATCTCGAGAAATGAGCATCCGAGCTCGTATTTATAGGCTCCGGTTGAGGGGTTTTGGATCAAAATGTAGGATTCCTCCTTATCTTCAATTAATAACTGATTAACCATAGTATCAGATTAGTTGGGATGCTCAGGAATAAACAAATCCCAAAAGAATCCGCGAAAACCAAAAAAAAACTAGTTATGGATCAGAACTGGTCGAGCCACCATTTGGTGGCTCGGCCCATGACCGAGCCACTGGCCTAGCCAGGTTGTTTTGACGTGACTCGGCTGCTAGGGGATTTCTTGTTTTTTCGATCTTTGACTTGTTCCGTCGTTTACGCGTATTTTATTATTTCGCTAACTGGTACGCTTCCTCGGTTCGCTATGCGTGTTTCGTGAATGCGCGGATCGCTTGATGGTGGCCGATGAGTACGCGGACCACTTGGAACTGGCTGATGAGTGCGCGTGCCAATTGGAGGTGTCGGTGAGCGTACAGGATGCTTGGTTCACCGTTCCGGTGGCCGATGAGCGTACGGGCCACTTGACGGTGGCCGATGAGTACGCGGGCCACTCGGATAAATCTTCTCGACTTGGATGATGATGTTTATCACCTCCTCTTTGTCTCGAGCCGTATATGAGAACCTATAGACATTTTTTGACGCCTACAATGAGTAGCTAATTCTTATAGGAAATCTAGGATTAGATGAAACTAATTTAATTTTCTTTTGTATTTTTGAATTGTTCTCTTTGTGCTTAAAATGATCACGTTAGGATAATTAATAATAAAACTAATTGGTAGAAAAAAAGTTTGATAGTCTATGTTTGCCTTAAGTGATTTGATACGTTATACTTATTTACTTCTAGGGTTACTCTGTAGTTGGTTTTTTCTTATGAGTGATAATAGTGCTTAGATTTTTAATTTTGATAGGTTATGCTTATGTTAAGTAACTTGATAGTCTATGATTTGAAAATCTAAGAAATATGTGAATAAAAAGAGAGTAATTCTCGAATAAAATTTAAAGTTAACTAGTAGATTCAATCCTAGATTCCTATTATCCTTTGTTGATTTCCTACGTCTTTTCATTCACTTCTTATTTTGATTTGATTTTGCTTTTTTATTTGCTTTTATTTTTTTCTCATTCTCTCATTCTTCTCTATTGTTTTATCCTTTTTTCTTTGACAACCCTGTACACTAAACACACGCCACTTTCATTTATATTCTCATTAGTTTCCTAGACAATCTAAGAAGCCAAATAGGATTGTCTTTCTAATACTCTCCTTCCTCGTGGATTGATATTTATAAATACTATAAGTATATTATTGTGCACTTGCAACTTTAGCATATTTTTATCTACATCAATCTAAGGTGAACTATGCTCAGCCTAATTATCAGATAACCTGCCATAACTTTCAAATAATCATTAAAAGGCCCATAAAGTTTAGGGATTGTCACAAAAACTCCTTAACTTTAAGGTTTTATCAGAAAACCTCCCTAAAAATGTGAGCCATAATTTTCATTAGGGCCCATCTAGTTAATTTCCTAGAAAAGCAGGAAATGTAAAATGCATTAAAATACCCATTTTCAAGCATTGTATTTTTTTCTTGGAAAAGTATTTTTACTATTTATTTCGCGATGAAAAAATGTGTTGAAAATGCTTTTCATCAAATCCTCTTATTTGGTTAAAAAAGCAAAAGGAGAAATCCACTTTTCCTAGAATCACAATTCATCCATTTTTTGTTGTTGTTTGCGATGCAAACATCATTAAAATGTCGATTGTGGTCATCATGTGATATTATCCCCGTGTAAGACAAATAAATTTTGGTAACAAGTCTAAAACTATGATTGAGCATGCCAAAGTTATTACCTTAGATCAAGTCCAAAATTGTGATTGAGCAAGGCAGTGGCAATTGTGACATAGACCAACCTCAATTTTAGTTGTATCAAGAGAAGAAAGCCAAATGGCCATCAAAACCATGAAAAAAGAAACCCCAAAGAGCTAAACTTCAGTTTTGGAAGATTGAGCAAACTTTAGAAATTTCATGAAAGCCCTAACAATTTCTTAAAAAGGGAGGGGGGGGGGAGGGCAGGGTTTCACTGAGGAGAGAAATAATGTGCGAGAGGGAAGGCAAAAGAGCGATGACCAAGACCTTATCTCTCTTTTCTTCCCCTAGAATACCCCAAACTTGAATGCGTCATTTTTTTTAATGATGTTCATTCTTTTTTTAGCCCATTTTCGAGTCAAAACTCGAAATTGACATTTCTTTGTTTTCTGACGTGCCTGAGAGTTTTTAGGAGACTTTTCCAAGAAATGGTGCTCGGAAACAAATAACAGAAAAAGAAAAGTTTTTATCTTCTTTAATTCCCATTGTCGACACAATACAGCATGAAAACCCTTTTTCTTGGTTTCCCATGTGAACCAAACATGCCCTAAAAACATTCACTTGTGTCATTTTACCACTCAAGAAAAAAATTGTGATTAATAATGTTAAGGAAGCTTTTTGATAAAATCTTAAAGGATAACATTTAAATTTGAGGTAGGGTTTTGTTGGATTTTTTGATCAAAACCGCTTTCCAAAAATAAGTTTTCAAACTATATATTTACTTACTACTGGTATTTTTCAGAAATCCTTAGTAGCATAGTGGAAAGTAAAAGTTTTAATGTTTTAAAATATCCTCAGCTTGAGGCTTGCAGTAGGCAAATCGAGAATTGTTTTGTCTTAAATAAATCAATTAATCCCTCATAAGTACTCGTGGGTCATGGACCGTGGGCTCGTGTGCTCGTGGGCTCGTGGGCCGTGGACCATGGGCCAATGGGCCAGGGATCGGGGCTAATTGGGCTGAGGTGCTAAGTGACGCTTTGTAAGGTGCACTTTGCACTTCACACAGATGCATCGACGCAGGCTGCCTTGTAGGCTATTTCGCAGCATGTGGGCAAGCTTCACGTTCGCAGGTGACCCTCATGTTCATGCGAGGGTGCGACCCTCGCGTTCACTAGAGGGAACGTGACCCTCACATTCACGCGAGGGTGCAAACCTCATGAGGTGCGATGCGACCCTCGCGTTCGCGCGAGGGTGCGAGTCTCGTGTTCGTGAGGTACGATGCGACCATCGCATTCAGGCATTACTGCATGCAGCAGTTACAGTAATTAAGTCATTTGTTATTATAATTATAATTGTTATTATGATTTGTAACAGTCAAATTGATTGTGGGTGGCTCTTGAACTGGCCTTAGAGGCCTATAAATAGTGCCCCTTAGGGCAGCTCTTGGGAAAAAAGAAAAACACACTAAAGTGTTATAAAACTTGAACATATTGAATCTGTTAAGCAGTTGTGCTGCTGCTGCAGAGTTTTAAAGCATGTAAGCTTTAGTTTATGCCCGAAGGAACATAGCCCTGAATCGAAGGGTTATTACAGATTGAAATATCTTTGCCTGAACCGAAAGGTTATTACAGATCGAAAGATCTTTTCCTGAACCAAAAGGTTTTGAACCAAAAGGTTTTAACATATCGAGAAGATCATTGCCTTGACCGAAAGGTCTTATAGATTTAGGAGATCTTTACAGTACTTGGTTAGTGCACACCATTGTACTGTACTGCTGTTCCTGGAAGCAGTTCGGCCTTGAGATCCTTACACCGGAGTAGGCCAAATATTACTTTAAGCATAACGTTTCACAAACGCACAGCAGCTAACTTGAAAAAGTTTTAAAATATAGTACTTTAGTTTTCTTTCACTTCTCTAATTTATATCCATTTTATTTCATATTTACCCACAAGAGGCAACAACCTTAAAGCAATATTCTGATCTACCATGAATCCTATAAGGACTCTTGGAGCGGATTGTCTTAAGTTAGAGAACTTTGATGGATCCAACTTTAATACATGGTGTCAGAAAGTGATCTTCGGGATACAACTCCTGAAGATCTACTATGTGGTTTCTGAAGAGAAACCCGACTCTGAAGAAGATTCTGAGTCTGAAGCCTCTTGGGCCTGAGATGATCACTTCTGCAGGAGTTACCTCCTTAACTGCCTGGCCAATCATCTAGCAAATGCTTACACTAACAAGCTCTCTGCAAAGGAAATTTGGAATGCTCTGGAGGACCAATACAAAGATGAGGAGAAGCTGTCCAAGTCTCACCTCATTGACAAGTTACTGGACTCAAGTTTCGAAGATGACACTGAGGTTTTGCCTCAAGTCAAAGAGCTTGAAAAGCTTGTTATGAAACTGAAGGATGAAAATATCAGTCTTGTCAAACCTTTATTTATGGTGCAATTATCAACAAGCTTCAGCTTCCTCCATCTTGGATGTCATTCTCCACTGACATTCGGAGAAGGAAAAGACAGGTGACCCTGTCTGATTTGAAGAGGTTTATTCGGATTGAGGACGAGATTCGGACTCGCACGAAGACTAAGCTCCTTACTAAGCAGAAGGCGTCTGCTAACATGGTGGCTGCTAACTTTGAGAAGGGTAGTAGTTCTTCTTCCAAGAAGAAGAAGAAGTCTTTTAATAAAAAGAAGAACCAGAATCCGAAAAACATGAATGTTTAGAAGAAAGAATTCAAGAAGAGTGGCAAATGCTTCAACTGTGGGAAGCAATGACATTTTGCTAAGGACTACAAAGCACCAAAGAAGGGAACAACACACAATGTCAATCAAGTTGACAATTGTGTGGCTATGCTTTGTTAGGTGAAAACTCCCAGCAACGTCTCTGGTTGGTGGTTAGATACATGTACTACCTATCATGTCTACTCCAACAGAGATCTATTCTCTTCTTATGTCGCTACCAAAGAGAACGTATCAATGACTGTAGTTCATGTTCTTAGAACTAGGACTGTAGTGCTAACTCTCTCTTTATGAAAGACTCTCTCATTGAATGATGCATATTTCCTCAATTGTCAAAAACTTAGTCTTTGGAAGCTTGTTGTGTGATGCAGGTATGAGGCTGGATTTCTAAGGATGAAAGGTTGTGTTATCCTTTAAGAAAATATATTTTGGCAATGCATATCATACTAATGGTATGTATAAGATCAGTACTATTGTACCTAACTTAGTTATAAATAAAATATCCTCTTCTGCTTACTCCTCTGTGTTATGGCATAATAGGCTGGGACATGTAAATTATAGAAAACTGTTTAGCATGGAGAAGTTAGAATTACTTCCTAAAATGTGGGAGTAACAAACCTGAGAAGTGTGAAGTTTGCGCGTAAGCGAAGCTGACAAGGAAGCCCTTTCTAAGTGTCATTAGGAGCACCAACCTGTTGGATCTGATTCATTCAGATACTTGTGTCTTCAAGAGCTTCGTCACTCGATGCGGCATGAAGTACTTCATCACCTTTATTGATGACCATTCTCGCTTCTGCCACATCTACCTGCTAAAATCTAAAGATGAAGCTTTTAGTAAGTTTGTCTAGTTTCGGACTCGTGTGGAGAAGCAGTTTGGACTTCAGGTGAAAAGACTCAGGAGTGACAGAGGAGGAGAGTATCGATCTAAGAAGTCGGAAGCATATTTCAAGGAGCATAGAATCATTGCTGAAACTACTGCTTTGTATTCTACACAATCTAATGGGATTACAAAAAGGAAAAATCACACATTAATCGAGATGGTGAATTTAATGCTAATCATATCTGGTCTACCTACCTGCTATTGGGGAGAGAATTTGCTAATGGCAAACTAGGTTCTAAACAGAGTAACCTATTTCAAAACTGACAATACTCCTCATCAGTTATAGTTAGGATATCCAGATTCTTTGGATAGTCTCAAAGTGTGAGGGTGTCTTGCATATGTTCGAGTTCCAGATATCAGAAGGCCTAAGCATGAACTAAAGACAAACAAGTGTGTTTTTTTGGCTTTGTTGAAGATAGCGATGGTTGCAAGTTCCTGGACCTTGGAACCTGTTAGACCCTAGAGGGGGGTGATTAGGGTCTTATGCTAATCTAATCCGATTAAATGCCAATTAAAACTATTTAACAAATATATTCTTGCAAGATGATATATAATTACTTATGAGCAAGAATATGCAATATACACAAAGTGATATATCCTAACAAAGAGATATACAATAAGATATGTGCAAGGATATGCAAACTAACACAAGGGTAAACAATAACTACAAGTGTGATAGGGCAAGATGATCAACAAGCAATACACAATGGCGATGTAAGATATGAACATGAAAAACAAGTGCGCCAATGCAATCACAAACAAAGCGATATGTTTACGAGGTTCGGTCCCCACGACCTACGTCCCCGCTCCTCACCTCGAGGAGATCTCCACTATCACAACCGGGTTTTCTACGTTCACCCGAACAACGTTTACACCTCACAATACAATCACTATACAATCACACCTCACACACTAAGTGTTGGTCCTAGCCCGTGTCCTCCTCCTCAAGTGCTCGGTTACAACCTCTCCCTAGGCACGTCAATCGACGCCACTCCTCTTGGATTCGACCCCGTCTCTCACCACATACTTCTCTCGGTGTACAAGTGTATTACAAGTGAATCTCTCAATAAGCACAATATAAATATAATGATTGTTCTCTAAACAAAGTGAGAACTCAATTAAGCACAACTCTTAGTCATAAACCCACAACCCCAAATTATACTATGAATGTAAATACAATAAACTCAATAGGTTGTGTGTGAACAAAGAGATAAAGCAATATAAACTCAATATAAAATCTAGCTTATGAAATTAAGAACAAACTTATAAAATGCTAGAATTGAGTTTAAGGAAACTTCTCTATAGATGACAAGAGAGAGGGAGAAGAGTGAATGATCAAACACCAAGGATGATCTCCACTTGCTCTTGTGAAATTGATTCACAAAACCGAAAACACTCAAATGCTTAAAAGCTTATAAACACACTTTAAACAAACTTAAACCCTTGATTAAAACTTTCTTAAACTTGTTTTAAAACTCTCTTGATTAACTTGAAAAGACATCAGCAATAGGTATATATACCCTCTCACAACTCAGCCAAAAAAAAAACCAGAGCAAAAGACAAAACAGCCCCAAGGCAACGGTCAGAAAACTAGCCGTTGGAAGCAGAAAAATCACTCGTCGGTCAACCGGAAAATTCGTCGGTCGATCGGAAATTTTCATCGGTTGACCGGACCGGTCGACCGACAGCTCTCTGTCGCCCAGTAAACATTTGACCTCAAGTTCGGTCGACCGGTGCGGTCGACCGAAAACTGATATGACAGATTCTGAGAAACTGTTTATCTGATTTTGAAATGTTGTTTAAAAATATCAAATAAATTTCAAAAAATATAAAACTTTGGGGAATGATTGTAGACATGATAATAAACATGCTACAACGACTGGTTTCGAAAAAGGACTTCCCAATATCATCATTTTGCAAATATGTTCAAAAACATGAAAACCTGAAAATTGATATTTTGATATTTTGACTCAAACAACATTTTGAAACCTTATGAAATGATTGTATAGACTTGATAAAAGATATAACATGTTGTTATGAAGTCTATAACCTAGAAATACAATATTTTCATAAGATTGCACATTCTATGCAATATATTCAAAACACTAAATATGATTTCATTAAATATAACTTGTTAAAGACGAAATCATATATAGGCACGTAAACATGAAACAACATAGTATTTTCCAATTCTATTCATTTGTTTCATATATAAACTCGAAACCTATTAAACAAAAACATATATGTATATATATAACTATATATACATGGAAACCAAAACTTATGTATATATATATATCTATATATATATATACGAGGAAACCAATAAATGTGTGTGTATAGATATTGAGCTTAACGTACTTAACACACATAATATAATTCCTAAACTACATTACCCAAGCAATCTTGATCTTCAATAAGCTTGACTTGGTACACGTTGCGGATGAAGCTTGAACTTGATCTTTAACTTGAATTGTATGTTGCTTCACTCCACATTTCCGCCAACCTCCGTTTGATATCGTCGTTAAGGCGCTATTCCATCCATCCTCCAACAACGTTGTTTGCCTAGAATAAATACGAAAACACAAACACTAGACAAACAACATTAGAAATAAATTGTTTATTAAACATCATCAAAACAAGAAGGCCAACAGAACCAACTCCGCCATTGAAGCTCGGGATGCAGAATTCTTTAAGGATAAGTTTATCAAGGACAAATGTTTATTGTTCAAAGATATACCAGAGAATGCTGGTGTAATGCCCCGCCCTGGAATCCCGGAGTCGGTACGGTATTAGATTTGATGGACTGGCCTCACAAACCACCTCATGTATTTTTAGCATGTTTTTGTCCTCACTCACGTGCTCCCTGGAAAACTTCCCAGTGGCTCATCCATCCTAGAATTTCTCCAGGCCAAGCACGCTTAACTTTGGAGCTTCTAAGAGTTGGGTTTCCAAAAAGAAGATGCATCTTGATGGTTCCTGGATGCACTGTATATCGAGTACGATGAGCTTCATCAAATAGCTCCCTCTTCAGCTCGGCACTGGATGGCATAACCAATCTACCCTTCATCCATAGACCTCCATCTGCTCCAATGGACCAATTAGCTTTAGGTTCTTTGGAAATCTCCTCCTTTCGGATTTGAATCCAAGAGTCTTCCAGCTGAGCTCTGACAACTCTGACACTCCAAGGTGGCTGCACTGACACAGCTCCCAAAAATGCACTGGTTCCACAAATCTCGGGTCTGAAATCAAACTGGCTAAGAGTAAGAAGATCTCTATACAATAAACACTTCAAAGCTAAAACCCGATGTCGACGTTTCCTGCTTAAAGCATTTGCTACGACGTTTGCCTTTCCCAGATGATACTGGATCGCAAACTTGTAATCCTTGATAAACTCAATCCACGTCCTTTGTCTCTGGTTGAGTTCCTTCTTAGAGAAACAATACTTCAGACTCTGGTATTCTGTGAATAGCTCAAACTACACTCCATACAAGTAGTGTCTCCAAGACTTCAGTGCAAATACCACTGCTGCTAACTCCAAATCATGAGTAGGATAGTTTTGCTCATGAACCCTCAACTGCCGTGAGATATATGCTACTACCCTCTGAGTCTGCATTAAGACGCCTCCTAAACCTATCAATGATATATCTATGTAGACCACAAATGTCCTGTCAAAACCTACCAATGATGTATCTATGTAGACCACAAATGTCCTGTCACTGTTCGGAATAGTCAAAACTGGCGCTGAAGTCAACTAAGTCTTCAAGATATCAAAGGTCTTCTGGCACTCCACACTCCAAATGAACTGTACACCCTTCTTCGTAAGGCATGTAAGTGGCATCAAAATCTTTAAGAAGTCCTAGATGAACTTCCTGTAATAGCCGGCTAAGCCCAAAAAGCTACGAATCTCTATCACCGTCCTCGGCGGTTCCCAATCAAGAACTGCTATAACCTTAGCCGGATCCACTGCTATGCCCTCTCTACTGATGACATGGCCGAGAAATCTAACTTCTGAAAGCCAAAATTCACACTTGCTGAACTTGGCATATAACTAATGCTCCTGCAGAGTCCTCAAAGCTAACCGTAGGTGCTGCTCGTGTTCTGCCTCCGATCTCGAATAAATGAGGATGTTGTCGATAAAAACAATCACGAACAGATCTAAGAAGGGACGAAAAACCTGGTTCATCAAATCCATGAATACAGCGGGTGCATTGGTCAACCCAAATGGCATGACCATGAACTCGAATGATCCATATCAAGTAAGAAAAGCAGTCTTAGGAATATCCATCTCCCGAACCCACAATTGATGATAGCCAGAACGAAGATCAATCTTCGAGAAATACTGTAATCCCTGCAACTGGTCGAACAAGTTATCAATCCTAGGTAATGGGTACCTATTCCGGATAGTGACCTTATTCAACTCCCTATAATCAATGCACAATCTCATACTACCGTCCTTCTTCACGAAGAGGACCGGTGCGCCTCACGAAGAATGACTCCGACGAATAAAACCATGAACTAACAACTCGTCTAACTGGGTCTGAAGCTCCCTCATCTCAGCTAGTGCCATGCAATAGGATGTGCGGGATATCGGGGCTGTGCCTGGCTGCAACTCAATACAGAACTCAACCTTTCTTACAGGAGGTAGTCCAGGTATGTCCTGAAAGACATCTTGATAATTTCAGACAACTCTAGTCTCCAATAAATCAACATCCCGATCTCGTCGCATCACCTCCTTGATGTATGCCAGAAATGACTCCACAAAACGGTTGCCCTGAGAGGTTGCCATAATCAACTCCGACCCATCGGACACTCGCAAATTGTCTATTTTTATAAAGCAGTCAATACTAATATGGTAGGAAGACAACCAATCCATACCAAGGATAACATCGAACTCAAACATATGCAACACTATCAAATCGATAACGAACTCCGACTCATCTAAACTGATAGTACACCTCCTACAAACGCTCTCCAGAAGCGATATCTCACCTAAAGGGGTGGAAACTGATAAAGGGGTGTCTAATGGCTGACCTACGAGCTAGAGTCTAGACATAAAATCATACGCAATAAAGGATGCGAAGCTCCTGAATTGAAGAGAATACGGGCGGGAAAAGAATTCACAATGAACGTACCCTCCACTACTGTTCTGCTAGCTCCATGATCATGTGGTACTACCGCATACACCCTGCCCATGGCTGAAGTCTGCTCTGCTGCTAGTGCTAGAGAATACGGAACATCTACCCCTGAGGAACCTCCTGAACTGTACGAACATGTCCTTCAGTCTTCTGAGCTGCTGGCGGTGCCTCTAGCCTCATATGCTGACCCTGACCTCTGTCCTAAACCCTTTGCTGCTACAGGTTTGGGCCCTTGCCCTGCTAAGCTTCTGCTGGTGCGCTACGGCACTCTGATGCCTTATGTCCGACTTTACGATATTTATAGCAAACTCCCTGAAACTTGCGCTGCTAATGCGCTCTCTGATCCTGCTGGGGTCCCTTCTTATGAGGGCCCTGATGCTGCTGCTGAGGTCCAAAAAAAGGTCTCTTATTCTTACCCTTGTCCCCGTTCTGTCCTACCTTAGTCTTCCCTTCCTTATCCTTCTGGAACATGGCAGTCTCAATCTCATGTGAGGTGGCGGCCTCTGCTATCTCTCGAACTGAATAGAACTTCCTCGAGATAAGGCATCGACGAAGATTAGGGCGGAGCCCTGCTAGGAACATCGAAGCCTATCGCTCTCCTGTCTGCTACATACCCGTGAAGTGCAATAACTCCATAAATCTGCTCTCAAAGTCTGCTACTGACATGTCCCCCTGAGTCAACCGAGACAACTCAAACTCCTTCCCATTCCGTGCTATAGAGGAAATATACTCCCCGTCAAAGAAGTAGACGAAGTCCTCCCATGTGAGGGTCATCCGGTGCTCTGGAGTGAACTGGAGTCGATACCATCTCCCGGTGTCTCCCTTCAGACTGTAGGATGCTAATCTATGCTTCTGGACCGAATCCATATTAAGTATGTTGAGGGTGTTACTTACATCCTCCTTCCACTTATGGGCTGCAAGAGGGTCTGATGACCCCTGAAACTCAGGTGCCCTCATCTTCTGGTACCTTTCTACCATACAGAGCCAAGCCTCCTGTTCTGTGGCTCTATCCAGAACTGCTGGTAGAATAGTTGCAGGCGCGATCTCTGGGGTTCTCTAGCTGATAGGAATGTGTGGTATCCCCTGTGGCTGATCTGCTGGTGGTGGTGGTGGCGTTGGTGGCGCAACATGATTCGCCACAAGCTCAATTGCTGTCATCCTAGCTACGATGGGAGCCATAAGATCTATCAGGTATTGGGGAGCCTGCTACGGCTCAGGTGGTGCCTACTGTAGCTCGGGTTGAGCTTGCTATAGCTCAGGTGGAGCCTGCTACGACTCTACCTGTCCAGCTCTCTGAGTACGAGGTTTACCACGTCTTGCCATCTCTCTGATCATAAGAAAATAAGAGTTTATGAGTCAAAATAGACATATACAAATGCATAGCATATCACAATATGATTTTTACAACAATTTAGTATTCACACAAATACTTTAAATTTACACAAAAATAGTTGTCATAAAAAAATATCCTCAAATTTTGAGATATACGCATATATCGTCCTCACTCATACTAGGGAATCCTTACGGACTATATACATGAATCATAAGAATCTCTATCTTAGCTTCACGACTCGACACAGGATGATCCTAAGGATATTGGAACTAGAGCTCTGATACCAACTGTGATGCCCCTGGGTTCACACAAGGCTGCAGTCCAAGGTGAAACCAAGAATGTCAAAGTTGCAATGCACCACACCATGCAATAACATGTTTCACCATCACAATTACTATCTCTCTAGTAGAGTCAATAACAGGTGTAGGTACAAAAGCAAGTAAAAGATAATACAAGAATCAACTGATGAAATAATAGAGATCAAATTAATATTTCATCAGCTAACATACTGAAGTACAAGTCAATGTCTAAAATAAATGAACTGGAGTTCTCAATAAGTCTCAAATACAAAATGTCTGAATAAGAGGAAATAAGGCACACAGCCTTTACAACTTCTAGAAATAAAATCCTCAAATGTCTAAACAGAAGTCTACAGTAAAGCTCAAAAGAAAAATATAACTAAAACAGATAGCTGAAGCTAACGTGCATCGCCATCAACCTGCGATTCTTCGGGCTCCTGGCTGGTTACCTGAAAGGGGGAAGGACAATGAGCGTCAAAGCACTAGCGAGCAACATCACAACCAACCCTAAGGGAAAGGGTTCGTTGTATACAGAAAGTACAGTTAATACATATATATATATATATATAACCACCGATCCTATTTAGGAACTTACAACATGAGCTTAAGTACGTCGAGCGAAATAATCCAAACAAGAAAACCCTCATGTATATACCTTGTAACTCAAATTGTAGATCCCTAATGATAAGAGGGTTTTAGTACTTAGGAAATTACAACACGAGCATAGGTACGTCGAGCGGAATAATCCAAACAAGGAAACCCTCATGTATATACCTTGTATCTCAAATTGTAAATCCCTAAATACCAAACCCAAAATCTAATACAGGAACAATAATAAAAGAAGACAAACCCATCTCAGAACTTAATTCCAGTGTCATGTTGTAACTCACATAAGTGTCATGTCCAGCCTATGCAAGTATCAATGTCAATCTCAAGGTCTAAACTGATGTCTAACACATGGACTAAAACTAGATGTAGTGGATGTCCAACACATGGACTGCATATGAAAATTGTCCAACACATGGACTGAATGTGGTAAATGCCCAACACATAGACTACACATAATAATTGCCCAACACATGGACTAAATGAAATATATGAAAAATGTATATACACTAATCTCACACGTGACTCGGTGTGCAAACTAAAACTTGTGTTCGCATGTCATCTCACATGTAAAGATACATGTTAAACAATAATTTCTAATATCAGATGTTCGAGGTGACTCCTTGTTCACATAGAAGCACACAATAACAGTAAACATGCTCAAACAGTTTTGATTAAAATGAAACAACTCAAACAGATCTAAACTAAGGAAAAACTATAAATTTCCTCATCAGTCGACTCATAAGTTGACTGAGATCATCGGTCGACTCATTAGTCGACTAGATAGAACAGAAGAAAAGAAAGAAGGCTAGAAATTTTTCCGTCAGTCGACTCATTGGTCGAATCATCAGCCGACTCATAAGTCGGCTGATAAGTTGACTCATTGGTCGACTGAATAGAAATTTCCCAGCTTTCTGTTTTCGTTGATTTTCTGCAAAAATTTAAATCTAAAATTTCTCTTCATTATTTCCAGCAATTGTAAACATGATTCCTACATATATATGTACCGAACTAAAACGAAAATTTGCATGTGATTACTTACACAAAACCCTAAATATATTTTTCCATATTTAAAACGCATTGAAATCAATAAATCACATGAAACCCAAGTTTAAACAAATTCCAGATCTGGATCTATATTTACAAAATCGTTGGTGAGTTTATATTAAACTAAAAATATAGATCTTGCTGCTCATAATATAAAGTATCTATCTTTATGCACAAAATACGTTTTAGGCTCGAGAAAACAAAATAAAACTCGAACAAAAACTATACAAACAGTGGGTGAGAGTTGGGCGAGATGTTACTCGCCTCTGGTATGCTAGAACAACTCCTGAATCCGAGAAAGGATGATTCCCTTCGCTGCACCTCGCCAAAACCCGCTGAAATCCTCCGAAAATCCCTCAAAAATCACCAAAAACGAACTAGGGTTTGAGGGGAGAGAGGGGCTAGGGTTTCTCTGGGATTCTGATAGGACTTTTGGGTTGGTTTTGGGTAGAATATATTTTATATAAGCGGTCAAACCCGAAACAAAACCAAACCAAATCCGTAAAAGAAAAGAATCTGGAAATCTGCCCGTAAGTCGACTCATTGGTCGACTCATAAGTCGACTCATGAGTCGACTAAGCCGATATTTTCCAGATTCATGCATGTTTTGCTAAAATGCCAAAACCAATGCACAAAACTCTATATAATTATACTCATACTTCTCTAATAACTTGTTATCAAGTATATCCATGACCTCAAGTCATTTACCACAATAGAATTATTTATCACTAATAATTCATATATCCATATAAAAAAAATACGGGGTTTTACATTCTTCCCCCCTTAAAAAAATTTCATCCTCGAAATTCAGAAATCATACTCAAATAAGTAATATTACTCTAGGCAAGCAAATATCGATATTTATATTTAACAATCTAAGATAACTATATTCCTACTCAACCCTTATTCAAATGGAACTAGTACGTCGAGCGAAAAATCCAAACAAGGAACCCCCCATATATATATCAGGTGTTCCAAAAGATTAAGAATTGAGCGGAAATATCCTCATTCTAGCGTTAAATCTAAATATAATCACACAAATAATCATACACATAAATCAATCCACTTCCTCAATAAATGTAGAAAGTAGCGCTACATAGCATCTTCGCGCTCTCGAAAATCATCTTCGATGTCCACACTTAACCAATCTAAAATGTAAATACCCCCACTTAACCCCTAACTAAATGGAACAAGTACATCGAGCGAAAAATCCAAACAAGGAACCCCTCATATATATACCATATGTTCCGAGTACTTAGGAGATAAGTGGTAATACCCTCATTTTAGTGTTAAGTATAAACATCGCCATAATTGAATCTATAAGCCATATATAAGTCATACAAAAAGATTTAATTTACCTGCTCAAACATGTGTGGATAGTCACAATGCATGTCCTCTTCTCGCTCCCAAGAAATCTCCTCAATACCTCTTCGGTTCCATTGAACTTTCACCAAAGGAATTACCTTGTTTCTAAGCCTCTTGTCCCCTCTGACAAGTATACAAACTGGAATTTTGATAGTAGTCAAATCCTCCTAAAGCTCAATCTCTGGTGCATCTAACACTCTCTGTTGCTCCTCATCATGCAAGTGCTTCTTGAGTATAGAAACATGAAATACATTGTGTATACTAGACATCGATATTGGAAGATCTAGTCTATATGACACAGCTCCAATGAGCTCCAAAATCCGGAAGGGTCCAATATACCTTAGTGCAAGCTTTCCCAGTCTCTCGAAGCACTAAACGTCTTTCATAGGTGATACCTTTAGCATAACCGAATCTCCAACCTGAAACTCCAAGGGTCTTCGTCTCTTATCTACATAGCTCTTTTGTCAAGTCTGAGCGGCTAAAATCCTCTCTCTAATCAATACTACCTTCTCAGTAATCTGCCTCACAAGCTCTGGCCTAAGCATTAAGCTATCCTCCGGCTCTGCCCAGCATATCGGTGATCTACAAGGTCTCCCGTACAATACCTCATATGGGGCCATACCGATCGTCGCTTGATAACTATTATTATAAGAGAACTCTATCAGTGGAATATGCTCCTCCTAGCTACCTTAAAAGTCTATGACACAAGCCCGCAACATGTCTTCCAACACCTGATTCACCCTCTCCGTCTGACCATCTGTCTGTGGGTGGAATACACTGTTGTAAGATAATCTGCTGCCGAACGAATCCTGAAAACTCCTCCAAAAATACGAAGTGAACACTGAACCTTGATCCGACACAATCATATCATGAACTCCATGAAGTCGGACTATCTCCCGAATAAATATCCTCGCATACGCCTAAGTTGTATATGTAGTCTTCACTGGAATAAAATGCGCTGACTTTGTCAACCGATCCACAATCACCCAAACTGAATCATTCTCCTTCTTCGACTTCGGTAACCCTACAATGAAGTCTATAGAAATATCCTTCCATTTTCACTCTGGGATGGGTAAAGGCTAAAGTATTCCTGCTGGTCTTTGATGCTCTGCTTTCACCTGCTCACAGGTAAAACACTTAGCCACATACTCTGCAATCTCTCTACGCATACCACTCCACCAGAAATGTCTCTTCAAGTCCTTATACATCTTGGTAGTATGAGTATTCCAATCAAATCTATCAATACTAATCACATCACCCTCTCAAGGGTTGGGGTATTACAAACTCCCCCACTTAAACTCGCAACGTCCTCGTTGCGCCAAATCATATCATCCAAGACCATACTATCCATATGAGATTCTAGAGGTGGCTCCTACGGCCTCAAGAGGTGGCTCCCCCTCCTGACGTAGCACTTTGCATTGCATAGCACTTAGCTCTCACAATTCTGGTTGGTAGACTCATTGGTCGACCAGATAGAACAGAAGAAAAGAAAGAAGGCTGAAATTTTCCCGTCAGTCAACTCATCAGTCGGCTGATAAGTCGACTCATTGGTCGATTGAGCAGAAATTTTCCAGCTTTCTATTTTCGTTGATTTTCTGCAAAAATCTAAATCTAAAGTTTCTCTTCATTATTTCCAGCAATTGTAAACATGATTCCTACATATATATGTACCGAACTGAAATAAAAATTTGCATGTGATTAATTACACAAAACCCTAAATATATTTTTCCATATTTAAAATGCATTAAAATCAATAAATCACATGAAACCCAAGTTTAAACAAATTCCATATCTGGATCTACATTTACAAAATCGTTGGTGAGTTTTTATTAAATTGAAAATGTAGATCTTGCTGCTCATAATATAAAGTATCTATCTTTATGTACAAAATACATTTTAGGCTCAAGAAAATAAAATAAAACTCGAATAAAAACTATACAAACAGTGGGTGAGAGCTGGGTGAGATGTTACTCACCTCTGGTATACTAGAACAACTTCTGAATCCGAGAGAGGATGATTCCCTTCACTACACCTCGCCAAAACCCGCTGAAATCATCTGAAAATCCCCCAAAAATCACCAAAAACAAACTAGGGTTTAAGGGGAGAGAGGGGCTAGGGTTTCTCTAGGATTCTGATGGGTCTTTTAGGTTGGTTTTAGGTAGAATAGATTTTATATAAGCGGTTAAACCCGAAAAAACCAAACCAAACCCGTAAAAAAAAGAATCTAAAAATCTGCTCGTAAGTTGACTCATTGGTCGACTCATAAGTCGACTCATGAGTCGACTAAGCCGGCATTTTTCAGATTCGTGCATGATTTGCTAAAATACCAAAACAATGTACAAAACTCTATATAATTACACTCATACTTCTCTAATAATTGTTATCAAGTATATCCATGACCTCAAGTCATTTACCACAATAGAATTATTTATCACTAATAATTCATATATCTATATAACAAAAATATGGGGTTTTACAGCTGGTATGTCAAATGCACCAGAGGAGCTAGTTTCTTGAGAAACTAAAAGTGTCAATGATAAAGTTACCAAACCACCTTCCAAGTGTGTCAGAAGACAGAAATATTTTACAGATGACTTTATCACCTATAATATAGAAGGATATCCACAGACTTTCCAAGAAGCGATGCAGTCAACAGACGCTATTCTGTGGAAAGAAGCTATAGATGATGAGATGAATTCATTGATCCAAAATCATACTTGGGAGCTGGTGAATGTACCTGAAGGTGCAAAGCCTATCAGTTGTAAGTGGATCTTCAAAAAGAAACTTCGTCCTGATGGTACTATTGAGAAGTACAAAGAAAAACTGGTGGTGAAAGGATTTTCTTAGAGAGCCGGAATATATTTTTTTGATATCTATGCACCAGTTTGTAGGATCACTATCATCAGAGTGCTTACCATAAAAAAAAGGTTTGTCATACATCAGATGGATGTGAAGTCTGCCTTTCTCAATGAAGGTCTCACAGAAGAGATCTACATGGAGAAACCATAAGGACTTGATGCTCAAGCTAGTAAAGTTTGTAAACTTGTTAAGTCTCTATATGGACTTAAGTAGGCACCAAAACTCTGGCATGAGAAATTTGATAGGGTTGTTCGCAACAATGGGTATCAAGTCAGTGAATCTGACAAGTGCCTATACATCAAGGTCGCTGAAGGAAAGGTGGTGGTTATCTGCCTCTATATGGATGATATGCTCATCATTGGGAGTGATTTGGAAATAGTAATATCTATCAAGAAATTTCTCTCAGAATAGTTCAGCATGAAGGACATTGGAACTTCGGACGTGATTCTCGAAATCAAAACCATATACTCTGAAAAGGGTATTGGATTGTCCCAATCTTATTATCTCGAGAGCATGCTAACAAAGTATGGCTACTATGATATGCCAGAACTGTCAGTGCTGTATAATTATAATAAGAAGCTTCGACCGAACACTAGAAGACCGGTAAAGTAGCTAAGGTACTCAAAGATCATTGGGAGTCTTATGTACGCGATGAGCTACACAAGGCCAGACATAGCATTCGTTGTAGGAATCCTTAGTAGTTTTACAAGTAATCCTGGAAAGCTTCATTAGGATGCTATCTAGAGATTGATAAGATACTTGAAAGGAACTACAGGTCTGAGCCTATTCTACACTGGATAGCCGACTGTAATTGAAGGCTATTCAGATGCGAGCTGGTGTTCAGAACCAGATGAGTACAGATCTACTGGAGGTTTTGTCTTCATCGTGGGTGGAGCTGCCGTCTCATAGAAGTCTAAGAAGCAGCCTATGATTGCACAGTCATCAATGGAATCTGAGTTCTTCGCACTCTGTGCTACAGGAGATGAAGTTGAGCGACTCATTTGTTTTCTCTAAGACATTCCATTGACAGAATTGTAAAGCGTAATTACTATCTATTGTGATAATCAGACGGCTAGTGCTGTGGCAGCAAACTCGATGTTCAATGGAAAGAAGCGGACTTTTCATCTGAAGCATGGATATTTGAGAGAACTCATTTGCTAAGGAGTCATCTCTGTGATCGACGTCCGGTCTTCAGAGAATGTGGCTAATCCTTTGGCTAAAGGTCTGAAAAAGACATGGTCGAAATGACGTCTGCTGGAATGGGTCTTAAAGTTTGGTGAGTCTTACAAATACTTACTATTTACATCAAGTTATTAGTTCAAAGCTTACACTGCTAATGATAAGATAATTAGTTCAAAAGTCAAGTAAGATTTGCAAGTGAAATCCATGGGTCTCAAAGTTTGGCGAGTCTTACAAATACTTACCATTTACATCAAGTTATTAGTTCAAAGCTTACGCTACTAATGATAAGATGATTGGTTCAAAAGTCAAGTAAGATTTGCAAGTGAAATCTTATCATGGTAAAGAGGATGGCTATTAAGCCTTAATGAGTCCAAAGCATTTTGGATGCGGACTGTTAGATAGGTAACATGCCTAAAGGACTTACCGATGATCCTATCATGTAAAATAGATGACTGTTAAGCCTTAATGAGTCCAAAACATTTCAGATACGGGGTGTTAGATAGGAAACACGCCTAAAGAACTCACCTAGAATCCTATCATGAGAGAGAATGACTCTTAAGCCTTAATGAGTTCAAAGCATCTCGGATGCAGAATGATTGATAGGAAACATGCCTAAAGAATTTACCAATGCATGGGTGGAGATTTGGCCGTCTCCTATGATGTCTTGTGGAAAGATGCCTAGAGCTCTAGCAGAAACCAAGATATGCACAGGGCTTTAAATGTGTAAGGCTAAGGCAAAGGCAAAGGCAAGTGTGGTTAAAAGTAAAAACTATCACAGATGAGTTTGATCTTGTGTGATCGCTAAATTTTTAGACATGTGTTGGTTCAAGTCTCTGCGACACAATGCATCTATCTTTTATTCAGTTGGTCTAAAGGGATTTAAGTCCTTGTGATATCTACCTTATGCACAACGATTGAAACAACGACACCGTTACATGATACTAGTTTAAAAACTTATGGAGGATTGTTGGATTTTTTGGTCAAAATCACTTTCCAAAAATAAGTTTTCAAACTATATATTTACTAACTACTGGTATTTTTCAGAAATCCTTAGTAGCGTAGTGGAAAGTAAAAGTTTTGGTGTTTCAAAAGGTCCTCAGTTCGAGGCTTGCCGTAGGCAAGCTGCGAATTGTTTTGTCTTAAATAAATCAATTAATCTCTCATAGTACTAGTGGGTCGTGAGTCATAGGCCATGGGCTCGTGTGCCGTGAACTGTGGGCCAATGGGTCGGGGATCAAGGCTAATCAGACTGAGGCGCTAAATGGCACTTTGTAAGATGCACTTTGCACTTCGCACGGATGCATCAATGTAGGCTGCCTCGCAGGCTGCTTCGCAGCATGCGAGCGAGCTTCGCGGCATGTGAGCGAGCTTCGCGTTCGCAGGTGACCCTCGCGTTTGTGTGAGGGTATGACCCTCACGTTCACTAGAGGGAATGCGAGCTCCGTGTTCGTGCGAGGGTGCGACCCTCGTGAGGCACGATGCGACCCTCACGTTCACACGAGGGTACGAGCCTCATGTTCGCGAGGCGCGATGCGACCCTCACGTTCACACGAGGGTGCGAGCCTCGTGTTCGCGAGTCGCGATGCGACCCATGCGTTGCGTAGAATCGCGACCCTCGCATTCAGGCGTTACTACATACATTAGTTACAATAATAAGTCATTTGCTGTTACAATAATAAGTCATTTGCTGTTACAATCATAATTGTCATTATGATTTATAACAGTCAAATTGACTGTGGGTGACCCTTGCGCTGGCATTAGAGGTCTATAAATAGTACCCCTTGGGGCAACTCTTGGGAGAAAAGAAAAACACACTGAAGTGTTGTAAAACTTAAACATATTGAATCTGTTAAGCTATTTGCTACTGCTGCAGAGTTTAAAAGCATGCAAGCTTTAATTTGTGCCCGAAGGAACATAGACCTGAACCGAAAGATTATTACAGATCGAAAGATTTTTGCCTTAACCGAAATGTTATTACAGATCAAAAGATCTTTGCATAAACTGAAAAGATTTTGAACCGAAATGTTTTAACAGATCGAGGAGATCGTTGCCTTGACCGAAAGGTCTTATAGATCGAAAGATCTTAATAGTACTTGGTTGGTGCACACCATTGTACTGTACTGCTATTCCTGGAAGCAGTTTGGCATTGGGATCCTTGCATCGGAGTGGGCCAAATATTATTTTAAGCACATCATTTCACAAACGCACAACTAACTTAAAAAAGTTTTAAAAGATAGCATTTTAACTTTCTTTCAGTTCTCTGATTTATAACTATTTTATTCCAGATTTAGCCACATGCGCCAACAGGTTTTATGATATTCTAAAAGTTATGGGTGGTTATCGGGTAATCATAAGGTTTTTTATATTTAGCCTAAAGTTATATTAAAAAATAAAATGTTTAAGGCTATTATAATTTGTGGGATGTGTCTGGTTAGGTTACGTAATTGTTTAGTTATTATGTTGGCTAACACGACTCATAAATAGTGAAAGAGACAAGTACTCAATTTTTTTATATTTTTACTGTACCTTGAATTCTATTAACATAACTAATATAATTTTTTTAATTTGAAATATATTATGTTCAATCAATGTTATTTGAACTTTAACAATAAGAGAGATGATAAAGACTTTAATGATAATTTTGAAATCAGATCCACATAATAGGAATCAGTATCAAGAGGCGCATAGAAACCTTAAAAATACATGATCGAATAAAATTTTTGAGGGATTTGGATCATCTCCATAGTTAAACAAGAGCTGGACGATTATTTATTAAATGGTTATGGATGATCGTGGTTCATTCCAAAGAGTTAAAACTAATATGTTCATTATACCTGAAAAGCTAACATTAGACATCTTGATCATCAAAATTAACCTCAAAATCATAATTTAAGGATTAAAACTATCGCAATAGTACGACTAATATGTATTCAAATATTTTGGATATGGATCTGGATATTTCACTATAAAACCATATCAATAACCTTATCATATCGGTTATAGATTTGAGTAACCATATTTGTATCCTAGCGGATATGGTTATGGATATTTCCTCGGATACAGATACGATTTAGCACCCATATTCCTATATATACTACTTTGTTTCCTAGAGTGGAGGTGAAGTTTTTTGAAGTTGAATTTTTTGGCTCAAGTCATGGACAATGTAAGAATTTAGATTAAAGAATTCTTTTTTGTTTTTTGGTAAGTTTTACACAAAGAAAAGATACTGATAACTAACTAACTTTAAAAGAAAAAAAATCATTTTTTTTATTTATACTTGTGAAAGGAAAATTTATGAAAGTTATAAACTATTGTTATTTTTGGAAAAAAAATTCATTTGTATGATCATTTCTGGATAGGACAATTTTCAAAATAGTCCTATGTGGACTTTTATTTGCAAAAAATGACCCGTTTCGAAGTTATTTTTAAAAACCGACCTGGTTTCAGCCCTGTCGCTGAAACCAGGTCGGTTTTTGAAAAAAAATTTACGAGACTTCACAGGAGTTCAACTCCCATAAAGTTTAGCATATTTTTAAACTTTACGGGAGTTGAACTCCCGTGAAGATTAAATTCTTCAAAAATCTTCATGGGAGTTCAACTCCCGTGAAGATTTATTCAGAGAACAGACTTCACCAGAGTTGAACTCCCGTGAAGTCTGTTAGAATATTAAAATCTCCATGGGAGTTCAACTCCTGTGGAGTTACAGGCCAAATTTCCCAGAGAATCGCTCTCTGGGAAATTAAAGCCTGTAACTCCATGGGAGTCGAACTCCCGTGGAGTTTCGGCCTCTCCCATATAAGTGCGGGCGTACTCGTGACCCGATCTCACTTCTCACGCCGCCGCCCCAAACCCTAGCCCTCTCTCCCTCGTCATAACCACCACCGCCCCAGGCCATTTCCGACCATCATCCCCATTTCCGACTGCCTCCCCCTATTTCCGACCGTCGGAACTACCGTTGTCACCGGAGTTCGATAAATTAAAGGTAAAATCTTCTAAAAATTTTATTCTCTTAATTTCTTGTATTTTCTCACTATTTCATGGTGATTATATGTAAAAAATTAGATTTTAGAATTTCATTGTGAATTATTTATGAATTTTGTGAAGAAAACTTAAATAATTTTATCGATTTAGAGGGGAAATTATCAATAATGTAAAAATTAGTGTTACTACATATTTATAACATCAATTAGATTTTAGAATTTCATTGTGAATAATTTATGAATTTTGTGAAGAAAAATTAAATAATTTGTGGATTTGGAGGTGAAATTATAAAAATGTAAAAATTAGTGTTATATGACATCAATTAGATTTTAGAATTTAATTGTGAATAATTTATGAATTTTGTTAAAAAAAGTGAATAATTTTGTGGATTTGGAGGTGAAATTATCAAAAATGAAAAAATTAGTGTTACTACATATGTATGACATCGGTAAATGAATTTGGGTAAAATTATGGTTCCCTAAAATTGATATAGGATTTAATGGTAAGTAACAATCAATTTTTAAAGTCTTTTCGTGTAATATTGTTTTTGAATTTTTTACTCTTTAGAGGTAACGATTAATGATCGAATCGTAATTCTTTGTTCTTATGATGGAAAGATTAACTACCTCGAAAATAATATACCCGTTTATGAAGGAGGTGCGACGAGACCGTTGTTTATAACAAAATCGTGTGCTTTCGATGAGTTGGTTAATGAATTACACAAACTTACATTAACCAACTCACATGAGTATCACCTTAATGTTATTTGTAATTATCCTGTTATGGAGAACAAGACAAGCGACATTCAAATATCAAGTGACTATGATATGGGTCTCATTGGAGTCTTACATGACGAGAAGCGTTCGATCGAAATTTTCATTGAAAAACATCAAAGGAATTTGGGCAAATCATTGAATTATGACGGAATGTACTCCCGCATGTTGGAGGACCTTGATGTTGATTCCGTTGACTTTTTATCTCCTCGACAAGATGAATGTTGGACACAATCATAATATATGAGTGGTCCTTCGTTTGTGGGCACTTCGAATGCTTTCGATACTAACACGGGAGTTCAAGAAGATAATGCAAGTGTTGAATCTGAGAATGATGATGAGAGGAGGGCTTACAAATTAATAGCATGACCTTGATTGATCGTGATGAAGGGGACAACCACCACATTAACGGGTGTTATGCTAATAATGAGTATGTTGTCTTAGAGGATCCTCCGCCCGATGAACTTCAAGGAGAAGAATGGATTGATAACTCCGTGATAGAAAGTGTTCCTATTAACACTAATAGCGGTCATGATACACAGGGCGATGACTTCTCATTCATGAAGAGAGATCTTTATGAGAGTAAGGAGAAATTGATCCATGCGCTTCGCACGTATGCCATTGCAAAAAATATCAAGTTCAAGCCAACAAAAAATAATATAACAAGCTATAATGTGGTTTTTTTATCGCAAAGATGGCGAAGACGAAGATGATGGTGGAGACCATGATGGCAATGCGAAATGTCCTTGAAAGGTTAATTCATGCTCGAGTGTAAGAGTAGGCGGGCAATTTAAAATCACGGCATACAACAGACTCCACACATGTAGCAATCCTTGATTGGAGATGAATAACAAGCACGCGTCATCTTCTTTTATATATCGATTGATTTTACTGCATCTGAGGGAGGACCTTGATCTAAGACCGAAAGATATTCGTCTTTAGTGCATAAAGCTACCAACTTGGATGTATCATACAACAAGTGTTGGAATGCTAGGTGGAAGGTGATGATAAAAATATTCGGGGATTTGGACAAATATTATGAGATCTTACCATATTATCTTGAAGCGCTCAAACGAGAAAACCCGAGGACTATCTACGAAGTATCATCAGAACCTGTTGATGGCGGAGAACGACGGTTCTCAGGTGTATTTTGGGCATTTGGGCCTTGTGGAGGCGTATAAAACTGCTTATAGGTCCCTTAACACAGCTCGGCAAAGTGATTCGATAAACCAACGAACCATCGGGCGATATATCCAAGCATGATCGTTAGACCACAACGCCGAAGCCAAGTGAGACGCGACGAAGCGGATTAACGAGGCGACGAGGTTAACGAACCGCACGTAAACAACAGAACACTTCCAATCGCGTGCCCAATCAAGCTAACGGGTCAATGAATCAACGAATCATCCAACCATAGAGTCCATCACATCAATCAAGATCGGGAGCGGACTCAAACTCGAATACCAAGGCGGATTTACTACCAAATCAAGATCTGGAATGCCAAATCAGAGTTCAGATAAACCACAAAACCGGAAAACGACAAAACGACAAACACCTGGAGGGCTCGGCCGAAACCGAGCCACTCCTAGGTGGCTCGGCCAAAGCCGAGCCACCTAGGTGGCTCACCGAGCCACCTAGGGGTGGCTCGGTGGCCGAGCCACCTCCTGGTGGCTCGGTGGCCGAGCCACCACCTGGTGGCTCGGCCAAAACCGAGCCACCATGGTGGCTCGATGGCCGAGCCACCTGGGCCGAGCCACCAGATCTGGGCCGAGATCTGAGCCCAGATCTGGTTTGAAATGCCTATAAATAGGAGATGAGGGCTCATTTGTGGAGGTTGGAATTTTGGTGAACTTTGGAGGCGAAACTCTGCTGGATTGAAGGCTCAAGACTAAAAAAGATTGAGGCTTTAGAACTTTGGAGGGTAAGACTTTTCAGATCTGGTTCTTGGCGATCATCTACACCAAACAAGGCAGGAGTTCGAGGGAGATCAGATCTAAGATCCACACGGTTATCCTTCGGATCAAAACTTGGTTTTTGATCCCGAGAAGAGTATCGATTTCGCTTGGTCAATTTCGATTACTTGAGGCTATTATTTCCTTGGTGAAATAATACCCCCGGCTGTTATTTCCTTCGTGAAATAACACCCGTCATATCGTGTAGATCCGACCGGATCAAGATCGCGCGGTGGTCCACGGATTAACCCCGGCGCAGGCGAAGAACCCACACAAGCAAGAGACCGCAAAACAGGATCTTGCGATTTGTTCGGGAAAGTTGTAATCTTTTTTTTAGATTTTTCTTTGATTTTGTTATAACCGGATCTTATAAAAAGACCGGATCTTTTGTAACCGATAAACTGTTGCTTAATGAGACAATGACTTCAATGAAAACAACAATTTTTCTCGCGAACACCTTGTATTGAGGGGTTCTAATATTTCCGTCCTCTTCTTAACATTGATGGCACCCACTTATACTATAAGTACAAAGGTGTTTTGCTTGTTGTAACTGGAGCCGACGCGGATGGCGGGTTGTTTCCCTTGGCATTTGCAGTAGTTAATGTTGAAAATACCGAGAATTGGGCTTGGTTTTTTGCATGCATTAGATATCATATCCCTAGTGTGGGGGTGTGGTCGGTTATATTCATATCTGATAAGATGAAAAGAATTCCAAGAGCACTCCAACGATAATTTCCGTCCCCACATGCACATCGTTATTGCTTGTGACATTTTAGGGACAACTTCAAGAAGAAGTATGGAAACACTCTAGTTCAAGACCTACTTTGGCAAGCCGGCTGTACAATAGAAAAATGAGTTTATGATCAAATTTGAGAGAGGATTAAGTTCATTTCACGAGCTGCACATGATTGGATCGGAACTAGTTTGGGACCAAACAATGTTGATAAGTGGGCTTTATGTGAGGATGGTGGCAAATGGTTCTGTATGATGACTATGAACGCTTTTGAGAGTTTTAATGGCATGCTCAGGGGAGCACGTGGTATGCCAATATAGTCACTAGTTACTAAAATGTTTTTTAATAAATTCTTTATCCAACGTCAAATACTTGGTGAAAATATCCGCTCATAGCTCACGCCGAAGGTTGATGAAATGCTAGCGGCTCGAATTATGCAAGCTCGATCATTTCATGTAGTAATATTTAATGAATGAGAGGTTATTGAGGAAATATCACATAGAGAAAGTCACTCTTACAAAGTTAATATGCTAGTGGATCACACTTGTACATACACTTGCAATGTACCGCAACTACAATCGATTCCTTGTTCACATGTTGTCGCGGCTTGCTCTGATCTACAGGGTAGTGTTCGAATTTCACATTATGAATTCATCGCGGCTTGGTATTCAACTTACAACTATCAACAAACATATAAAGAGTGTTTTCGTCCACCATACGATAGTCGACATTGGACACAAGACGGACCACAGATATTACCTCCTTTGTATAAAAGATCGGCGGGGCGCCCTCGTACCGTACAAATTAGAAATAGTATGGATGATGGCCGTGAATGTATTAGGAGGAGAAATAAGTATAGTAGATGTGATCAACCGGGCCACAACAAAAAATAGTTGTCCAGCTAGGATTAGGCATTGATTTGTAATATGTAGCGTTTTGCACTATGTTTATTGAGACGTATGACATTCCTATTTGTAATATGTAGCGTTTTGCACCGTTGTTTATTCCCATATGACATTTGTATTTGTAATATATATATGCTAATATTTTAATCTTGGATATATTCATTATGGATCCAGGACCGATACATTCCGACATTTTGTACCTCCAAGCGAGTCATTGTTCAGACCATATTGGCTCGGGTCAGGTAATACGTTTAAATTTTTGTATATATTCCTTCGGTTTATATAAATTTTTGTATATATATACTTAATCATTTTTTATGTGCAGCCCGTACCAGACATCACCATGATCGAGCATTCCCAGAGTCATTCGGCTTGGGTCATTGAGGATGCGAGAGTACTAGAGCTGATCGCTCAGGCCGGTTTCTGGGAGTGTTCGATAGTTCGATATATTAGGCTTGATTGGATGCTTATCACTACACTAATTGAGAGGTGGAGGCCAGAGAACAACACCTTTCATATGCATATAGGGGAGTGCACCATCACCTTACAGGACATGGCCGTCATACTTGGCCTCCGGATCGATGGACCGGCAGTTACGGGCACCGATGATCATAGTTGGCCTGAGGTATGTGCTAGGCTTCTTGGCCAGGTTCCTGACTTGAGGAGTGGTGCGATGAAGCTATCGTGGCTTCATGAGACATTTCAGGGCGACATATCAGAGGATGCCAGTATGGAGACGCTTCAGTTTCATTCTCATGCATACATATTGCACATGATAGGGTGCGTGCTTTTTCTTGATGCAAGCAAGACTCTTGTACATGCACGATGGCTGTCACTGCTGGAGGATTTTGACGTATGCGGCGCACTATCGTGGGGCAGTACGGTGTTGGCATACTTGTATCGAGAACTGGGTAGAGTATCCCTGATGCAAAATAAAGAATTCAAGGGATGCTGCACATTGATATATATTTGGTCATGGGAGCGCATTCATATTGGACGACCTACTTTACTTGTGCATCGTGACCTACAGGGCCATTTTTCTTTGCCATACAGGTATAATTGTACACACAAATTTTATTCGTACTAAATTTGTACTTATATATTCTCTATTCTGCATATAAGTATAACGTGCGGTACGCTAAGTACCGATCAACGACGTGCCATCGTGAGTTTTACCAAAATGAGCTTGATGACCTCCAACATGAACATGTAAATATAAATCTCAAGTCGTTATGAATATTATAGTTTTGTTGTTGATACTGATAAATGTTTTATTTTATTTCAGTTCAAGTGGAGACCATATACACCACCGGAGCTTGATATGCATTCTCCTGCACCCATCTGTCGAGATACTCCTGACTTGTGGAGAGCCAGAGTTCCATTGATTTATTGGGAGATCGTGGAGATGCATGCCCCTGACCGTGTGCTACGGTAGTTTACTCTCTCTCAGCATGCGCCAGATCCTGTCGAGCAGATCGATCGTCGACAGCGACCTTCTTCGCACCGTACCGACTGGGCCGTAGTTCGTGCGGCCTACATAGACAGGTAGGCTCACAGGTGGGATTTCATCCAGGATACGAGCCTACAGCTGTTGACTATACCGCGTATATGCATTGGTATTAGGATATCACACGTAGATGGATCATGTGTGACCCACAGCCGTCAGCTGGACACATGTCACGCCCACCGATAGACAATTACATCCCTAGTGGGATGAACGAGAGAGATTAGTAAATTTCTAAGCTAAATTGTAACATTTTTTTATTGAGTTGGTACTTAATAAATTATTTACGTCACACGTCTGTGCTTTTGATAGCATTGAGGCTGATATTGATGTGCACGTGCCTGAGATTGAGGATCAGGTGCAATAGGGGTCTTCAGCAGGATCAATAAGATCATAGTGCAGGTGTTTCATAAGACTCACGTCGATGAGTTCGCAGGCCGTGAGAACAAGTCTCGATCATTTGGGCAGGCGTACACTCAGCGCCGACGGCCACGTGATGATGACGTCGGCACTTCGCATGTCGATGGAGTCGGCACTTTGCATGCTGATGAAGCCGGCAATTCTCAGCCTCATATATAGCCGGATACTCAGATAGTCGAGGCTCATCAGCAGGACCGCAGGGGGCGGGGAAGAGCGAGAGGGAGGGGGAAGAGAAGGAGAGGAAGGAGAGGAGCTATATTAGGTTGTATTTGAACGTATTTTGTTAAAATTTGTAACTTTTATGAATTTTCAAATACTACACTTTTGTGGATCAATTATTGTTCATATATGTACTCTTTTTTAGTATTGTTTGATATGTGCATGTTTAATTCATGGTTGAATCATATACATATTGTAGTAATTGTTGTTAACAGGTAAATAGTTATATATATGAGTTAAACAGGTAAATGTATACAAAACATGCACAACACAGCAGCCAATGCGTGTTTTGTAAAACCTGTAGCTTCACGGGAGTTCAACTCCCGTGAAGTTGGAGTCTAAATTTCCCAGAGAGCGATTCTTTGGGAAATTTGGCCTGTAACTCCACGGGAGTTGAACTCCCGTGGAGATTTTAATACTCTAACAGACTTCACGGGAGTTCAACTCCCGTGAAGTCTGTTCTCTGAATAAATCTTCACGGGAGTTGAACTCCCGTGAAGATTTTTGAAGAATTTAATCTTCACGGGAGTTCAACTCCCGTGAAGTTTAAAAATATGCTAAACTTCACGAGAGTTGAACTCCCGTGAAGTCTCATAAAAAAAAATTTCAGAAACCGACCTAGTTTCAGCGCCAGCGCTGAAACCAGGTCGGTTTTTGGAAATAAATTTTTAAAGAGGTTGGTTTTGAAAATTTGTCCTTTTTGGATAAGAAAGCGATTGTGGAAAAGTTAAAAACAAGAAAAGGAAAAACATACACATTCATATGACTTAAGAAGAAAAATATATACATTCTTATGACTTCTAGTATGTCGTTTATTTGATTTACATATTTAAAATTTAGAATTGGATAATTTTTATTGTTGCATTCGGAGCACCAAAAGTTATGCATACTGTTCAATAAATAAGTTTGAAAAGTTTAACCTAACATTAAATCATTATATTTGTGTTTTATAATTCCCTAAACTTCATTGCATACCAAGATTGAAGATGAGTAATCATGCTTTTATAAGCAACGCATGCTTTCAACCAAGAAGGGTATACTGAGTATATTATAGCTATTAATATTTAAACGTATAAAACAATATATGCGGGCGAGTGGGCGCATATATATATATATATATATATTTATTAATATATATATATATATATATATATATATATTGATTAAAGAATTAAATATCTTTTTAATCTATTTAACTATAATGTAATGTATTACCTTTTAATACATTATATTATATTAATATATTATTAAATATTATATTAATTATAACATAATGCAAAATAATATTTATTAGTCTTAAACATATATTATTCTTATTATATTAATTACAACTAATATAATGTTTTATAATTATAAGATATTATATTGAAATGCAAAAAATATATTATATTAACACCCTTTAAACTCCAAAAACAATAGAATTGTTAAAATTAGAGAAGCTCTCAACAATAAATATGTAGTCAATGACATAATATTCCTTCGTATTTGATTTTCATCTTTAATTTAACTACAGAATTGCAGCACCTTTTTTTTCCTCTATTCGAGATAATTTTTTGCTTAGTCATTCATAAATGTTTTCTTAATTTTCTATGCAAAAATTTGCTCAATGATGCATTGATTCTTTACTTGGTAATTGTTTGTTTTATTTGCTATTTTTTTTAATAATTTTAAAAAAAAATCATTAATTTGGTAGTTATGCTATATTGTTATTTATTCATTTGTGAGTAAATTTCTTTAGTGTTTTCCATACTTTTATTTTACAAACGTAATAATTTGTAATTATTGTTTAACTCACTATTTTTTGTGAACAGCACCACAAAACATGAAGCTAAAACTGTTGAATTTGTTTGTGCAATCTGTAAAATATTATGAGCGTGATACGTGTGTTATGATAGTTGTATCAATACATTATATAATATTAAATAAATTATCAACATATATATTAATTATAATATAACACAATATAATATTGAATAGTACTAAACATATTATTGTTATTATATTAATTAGAACATAATATTTTGTGTTATATTGTATTCTAATTACAAGATATTATATTGTAGTATGGAAAATTATATTATTGTAGAACTACGAGGGTCTGTTCGCAACAAGTAGAATTATAATGGCATATTCCCAACAAATAGAACTACACGATGTCTCTTTGGAATTGGGCGACACTATAGGGGTTTGTTCACACAATTAATCCTCAAATTTAAACATCAGATGTAAGAGTTGACAAACCTGCTAACAATATTATTGTACTGTTGTCGCTCCTAAATTAAATTTACAGGATTATATTGAAGATAAAGTAGTTCAAAGTTCCTCTATTCGGCATAACACATTCTAACAGTGTATACGACATGCAGTCAGAGTGCGAATGCAGAATGATGTGAATATCCAGACTGTATTTGTCATCAGATGAAGTATGTACATAGATGTTGAATATTTTATATTTGGATACGTCGAATAGTTGAAAATTGTATCTATTTTCCCTCAGTAAATAAATACAATTTTAAACTAGTGATTGGGAGAAAGGATCAAGCAGGATGGAAAACTTTATCATCACAAATTAGATGCAGTATAGCCTTGTTACCCAATAATTATTCATCTCCATGATTCTAAAACCAGAGCTTATATAACTTATTTATTTTCGTTAGTAAATGAGAGAGAATTTATGCGGAGTAAAACTAAAGGGAAACAAAAGGAGAGACCCTCAGGGAATAGCTACTTACTCTGCTGAAACATCTCCAGCAAAGAGGTACTCAGGAACCAGACCCAGCTTTCAAACCTTTATTCTTCTCAGAAAGCTTAACAGAACAGCTTATATATACATTGTTTTACATAAAATTAGATAAGGGTAGACACCATACATGCACATATTATTCCTGGTAATTCTTTCCCGTAAACTATTAATTACAGTTTTGATTGTCAGATAACAGACTTAACCATATTCTGCCAACTGGAGCACCCGGGACGACAGGAGTAAGTCCTATGGCTACTGACATTATCCATCATTAAGTCAAGTAATTTGTTCTTCTACTTGAGATGCGATCTTTATTGCATCCCTCCACCACCCACAATCTTCATCCATGTCATACTCCTGCAATTTGTATTTTTACCAGAAAATAGTAGTACATCACTTAAATCAAATTTCTAAAGGTGCATATGAAGATCAAAGCCTTTATATGAAAGAAAAAGGATAAAAAAAGAGGGAAAACGAAAAAGGAAATAAAGGTAAAAAGATGAAGAGATCATAGTCAAGCGGATTGACAGCAAGAGTTTTGCGCATCGTCAATTTCATGTAGCATTATCTAGGTGTCGCATTAGGTTACTTTCCTAAAGTAATAAGCATGTACCGGTACTATCCGATATTTCCCCTCCAGAATTTGTACTTTTGCGTGATAGCTGCTTCGATTGGTACCAACCACAACAAGGGAATCTGTATAGTCAGTTGCATCAGAATTCAAAATGGAAGTGGTTGTATTGACCTCATATGACATCAACAGTCAGTAGTACTTGACTAATTTTTAATCTGTAAAAGTAAAGTAAAGGTGCTAATAATAGGGAATGGAACCAGATAGGTTTAGAATGTTAAATGAGGCAAAAAAGAGGTGCTGCAGCAGCAATAGAAAGATTTAGCTAGGGTATAGTGGGGATAAGAGAGGTGGCAATAAAAGGAAAGGACATCAGGATCGAGGTTTTCTTTTCGCACCATATACAAGCACTCCAAATGAAACATCATGTTAACTAAAAACACGACATCGATGATGTGTGTGCATGTATATATATGTATATCAGACAGTAAAAACAAAACTAGAATTCTCAATCCTAACTAAACTAAAATAAAATGATGCAAGCTAAAAGTCACCAAATAAAACAAATTGGACCCTACCAAGATGGGATATCTTTTAGTGAGATGAAGGTGCTGTTCTTTATTAGCTAGTATGTGACAGAGGAACCTCATATGATATTCATCCATGTGACATTTATATATTCTACTTGTGATCTGCTTGCATTTCTTAGCTGATTTTTTCTCAAGTTAGAATTTGCGGTTTTATTGATGAAAGTTTTGGCTTAAATTGATCAAGACAGAGTGTTTAAAACAAATGTCTTAGGACCCCCATGTTCAGACCAAAATGACATGCATTAAGAAAAAAACCTTTTAGGAAAAACTTGCTTCAGCAGACATCATTAACTTCTACACCGATGTTAGACGCAGATGATAAGGGGAGATGGCACTATTACTTGTGCCATCTGAGAAATAACGTGTGTTGTTTTTCAGAAGTTTCCTTACGAAGCATTTAGAAACTATAGTCATTTTGCTTAACATCATTTCCTTACTGTTACATTATGAGTACCTTGATGAAGGGAACTGTACTGAGATAACCCCGACAAAGTCCTTTAACTGAGAAAAGAACTCAAAGCTTTAATTCTACTAGATAATATAGACATTCCTTTATCTATTCATTACCCCAATGTAGGGTTTTCATTTAATCTCCAGTGTAATAATGTTTCCCCTCCAATACAGAGTCCCACATACTCACATCTGACTAAGATAAAGGAATTTCTTTACTTTCAAAGTTTAACTGTAAATCTCCAGGCTCATCTTTCAACCTTATGCTTCCTACTTGTGCTGGGTCATTAAGCACGTATGCTTAAGGATGTTAAAGATTGATATCCTAAAACTCAGTGCGCTTTGAGAAACTATATATACTTTATCATGTATGCATATCTTAGTTAAGCAGGTTCTTGTACGTCCTTCTTTCTGCATGATTTGTACCCTCGTCTTATTCCCGCACTCAGAGCTTGGGCTCTTCATGCCTGATCTACTAATATCCTTTGGCATCATCACGATAACAATGCCACTCATTTTGAGTCATTGAAAACCACACTATCTTGTCTGTTGCCATACACTATAGCTATCAAATCATAGTTCACAGGAACAAGCTCATGCTACTGCTGCACTTGTAAAATTCATACACGCCCTCCGAAAAAGAAAGGAAACCTCAAGATCAAGTCAACAGTTTCTGAGGAGCTTTTAAATTGATCTATCAGGCTATGAATCCCAGTCTACACTCAACAACACTTCATAACTAATCCAGTTAATATGTGCTGCTCACCTCAATGAACAGAGATTAACCAATTACGGACAAGAGCTGCACGTAAAACTAAAGTGCAATTCCTCTCAGATCACTTATCTGAATCGGTAGGAATAAATTCTATTCAAATTATAGTTATCAAGTGGAACAGATACAATAACATTAATACACTAGACACATACTAATTTAGCTTAAGGACCGTAAATTCGGTGTCATAATAAATAGCTGGAACTAAATAGGAACTTAGAATCTGACAACTGTTCCAATCATGAATGGTGAAATAAATGAAAAAGAGAACATTGGTACAGCAAAGGTCTCATATCCATACAGAAGGCCAATCTAAGACAAATGGATAGACAAAGAAAGATAAATAGAAATGAAAGGTGAAACTTTTTAAGATCAATAAAATAGAATAATCTAAATGATCATTTATGATATATAAAAAATGAGCACTTACCAATTTGCTGAACTGAGGTGCATTTCCTAAACTTTCAATGTGGTCAGCATATCTGATTGCTTCATGCCACCAACTGCTATCTTTCTTGCAGCTGTTCATAATCCACTCTCCATCACGTGAATGATATTCCAGGTTAACTATACTAGGTTGAAGATCTAAATTTGTATTTAAAACCTCCATGTTGTGTTCTGCCTGTGATGAATCATATGTTGCTGAACTATTGGGAATTACATCCCATGGTAATGGTCGCAAGGGGGAACGATAACCTAATGCAAATATTTAGTTCAGCAAATTTTAAGGAACAATAAACAAATTGGCACTTTCATTTTTCTCTATATTTGCAGAAGATTAAACGAGGTAGAAATTCACTAACCTTTACAATCAGGATCATGACACTTCTGGTAGTAGCCGGCCCTTTGAAAATCAATAACATAAATAACTGCACAAGCAAACAAGGTTATGTTAGTAGAAATATAATGAACAAAAGAAAAAAAAAAGATTAATTATAAGAGGGAAGGAAGCATGGAAAAAGGTAGAACAAAATTAGGAATTACAATATCTTATTGAATTGTTATACTACTTATATTGTACTGCTATATGATCATGCGGGAAGGTAGTAACATTGTCTGATCATGGACTGCATATGTACTGCCATTCTCGCTGGTACAAAAGAGAGACACTTATCTTGATGCTAGTTTATGTGAGAATTTAAATGAATCATGGGAAGATTTTGTTTTAGGGTCAGATAGTGCTCACTGCTCAGCACTTTAACGATATGTCACTAAAAAATTCTTAATAATGCATTCAAACATTCAAATCATTATACTTTTATTGAGTATAATATTTGTCACCACAGTTCTCTACTAACCCTATTAGCACTAGGAAACTACTCATCCAAATAGAATTTGTGCATTCCATACTGGAATGTAAGTTCCAGTTCAAGGACTGCACCCATATGTAAGTAGATATATTTCTGCAGGTCAATTCAATTCAAGAAAATCATGACATGATAAGAATTGGTAACCAGGTTATGTTTTTTTTAAAGAAACCTTCATCACCATAGAAAAGGAATGGTTGGTAATAGTCTCAATGAAAAGAAAAACAACAATTTCCAAAATTTTAAACTGCCATGCCTGAACATCTCATGCGCTCATGGGCGGCGATTTGTACCTTAGCACCTAGCGAATTGCTACACGCTAAAGACATCTATGCAAGTGCCTGAGCCATGCGAGAAGAAAAGCATCCCCCCCCCCCCCCCCCCACCCCAAACCAAAAAAAAAAAAACCAAGCAAAATTTTTTGAAATTTGAGGGGACTTCAGACCCTATTCATGTGCTATCAATTTTAATTATACTCCATTGGGGTACAAACTGGAAAAAGAATGCCAACAAGATGTGGATGCAGAAGATCAAACAAGTTCTCAACAAGCTGAGATAAAGTACAGAATCTCAGTGCCTTACAAATCAACATCGGAAGTGATGTCATGTCACCAAACATATTCTGGAGGGAAGTTAACTTTACAGATTAGGAAAACAAAACCTATAAAAACAACTTAGCCACCAGCCTTCTCTTTATGAAATTGATGAGATACAACAACAAACTATAAGGAGAAATACCTAACTCCTAACTTTTAGATCGATTGCATAACATGCAAAAACTAAAACCTCAGAAAAGATTTAGCTTATTACATCAAAAGAATAAAAGTAAGAATCATTAACCAATTGTGTGATTCATATGCTCCACAGGAAAAGAACAAAGTCCGTAGTGATGTGATTTCGTAGTAATTTAAAAAACATCGAAGATTGTCAGAGTTAGATTGGATCCTTCAAACAGGTATTCTACAGATAAGAAATCCCTGAATAAAGAGAAGAGATATTTTGACCAAAGAAATGAGATAGTTAATATATTGAGTACATATGTATTGACAAAATAATATATCAAATCATTCAATATCATCAGATCTAGGATGTCATATTATCCCAATTTTGTTTGCAGTAAAGACAGGTACAATCAAATCTCTTTGCCGAATGAAAAATGAATTGCGGAATTATACTACTTATCCTATAACCAGAACAATTGTTGGTCTACATATCAATACCTTGCAATTTTTTGTAGAATCTGTCTTTTGTTATATAGTTACTAGTGTTTGGCATTCTGATGAAACTACAAACCTACAGTTTAGGTATGGCAAATTCTTTGGGCCCATGTTAGTTGGATTGCAATGACATGCTTTCTTATGGACTGAAAGGATTCAAGGAGTATGTAGACCCCACTAATGTTTTCTTATTTGTAAGAGAATGAGGAGTGAAGCTGGTTGCAGAGAACAACAAACCTCACCCTTCTGGTGGTATAAATAAGAGAACTATTTTTAGAATTAACTTTTAAAGCAACTTATATCAGGTTTTGATTCAGGCAAAACTCCTGAAATAAGCAATGAACTTGATTATCATTCTTAAAATTTAAAATTAAACAGCCAAAATATAAATAACCCATTTACATTTTTTGTGTATTGGTGTTAATATAGATATTCATAATCAAAGAAACAAGAAAAATGAAGACTTACAATTCATAACATGAATAACTTCAACAATTTAGCAAGATCATATTAATACCAGGTCTAAAGTCAAGAAACATTAGCATTTTTGGATGATTAAAGAAAATAGTCCATACCGTGATTACTTTTATGTTCTCTTCCTATCCGCTCACAATATCTATTTCTTGACATACTATAAATCATCAACCCATATGCCGAAAACCAGTACCAACACCGGATCTTTCCTGGAATTGAACTAAACTGTCAATATGCTAGAAAATAAAATTAGCTCAAAAAGGTAATTACAAAAATGTAAATTACAACGGCTAAAAATATTGATTGCAAGCTTAACTGGACCTAGGGAAGTGAAAACAATTTACAAGAATAGCTAAATTTGTCACAGAAAAGGAAGGCAAATTGCTTGGAGCATATTCAACAATCGTTTTAAGCGGGCTTTAAATACTTTCATTTTGGTTCATGCAGGCATTTACCCAAAAGAAAGTTAGATGTAGTGCTTTGAACATTATAACCATTAACCAAACTAAGAAGGATAATCTCATGAGTTTCAAGCAAATTGAAGCTAAAGCATACCCAACAATGCGCTTACATAACTCTGAACATACAGAAGTACCAAAGGCACGATTCATATATATCTTATCCTACCATCTAGACGACACCTAACAAGTAACAACAGTTTCAATCAAATAAGGATAAAGGTCTACTGTTGTTGATGTTGTCGTTGTCATTTGTTGTTTCGTGATAAAATCTCATGACACATAGAACAAACAAAAAAATGAAAGTCACTAATTTGTCTATGTGGCATGGACCAGTTGCACCCCATAGCTACAGTATACCTACCTCCTATGTTACCCACGTACTTCTATCATGAAGCTGTATCCATACTGAACACGTACCCATACCCAAATTTCATGGACACTCCTCGGATATATGCATACATTTGTTCAAAAACGTAATCAATCATATAATATATGTCTTAATTTAAAACACTTGTCATAAACTTTTTGGACATATATCAGACACTTCACATAATTTCTTGAAACTCATTACTCGTTAGACATGGGTCGGGTTTGGTTTAGCTCATACCCAAGTTCAAAAACTATGATTTAGAATCATCCGGGTGTCTAGTTCAAAAACGAGCAGTTTCCAATTTACAGTAATCAACATAATGAAAGAAACTTGAAAATGAGATAGGAGTTTTAGTTCCATTAACATATGAATTGAAACACAATAATGATCTCGTGTAAATTATTAACTTCAACATGTGTTTGTAGCTATATCCCTGTACCCTACATTTTACAAATTTGCCATGTCTCGTACCCGCATCTGCACCCCTACTGGCACCCGTACCCGTTTCCATGCAACTTAACCTACCTTCCTCTCCTTCTTGGACAGTTAAGTCATGTGTACTCCAACCCCAACAATCCTCCGGTGATATTCATTTAAGTCTTCCATGTCAAATGGGTTTTCTATAATCATGAGAAAAGCTGCGTTGGTGTTTTGTGATACAATCTCTAAATGCCTAGAAGAATAGGCAAAGAAAATAGTTAGGTACTTATTTGTCTAGCACCATGGACCTGTTACACCCCATAGCCATATACCTGCCACAGCCCATAGCCATATACCTACCTCACCCCCTTTTTGAGATTTGCAAGCTATGTGCAATCCTCCCCATGCAATCTTGCAATGATTTTCATTCAAGTCATCAACATAAACCGGGTTTTCTTGGAGCATACCACCATATTGGGAAGGATGCATGAAATTTTGACAAAACTCTAAACCTAACTGGCTATCAAGGATGCATTATCGGAGCTGGTGCCATTATCTTATCAGAGTAAAAGGAACATTCTCATGTAATCTGTTATCTGGTCTAGCTCATCTTGAGCTTCTGATTGGTTCTGAACATTCATTAGTATCTCATTTCTAACATTGTAGTGCATCGTCTAGCCCCTTCAGCAGCCACTAACACTCCAGGTGTTATCCTCTACAACACTCTGCACCAGCTGCCTTCTCCACCTAATAGAGTCTCAATCATCTACAGCTTTTCCTATCATCCCTATAACCTAAAACCAAAAATAAATAAATAAGTACAGTACCACCTGAAATATTTCCAGTAGAGGCAATAGATTCCACAAAAGTGTCCAAAGCTGGGAATGGAGATCTTCCAGAAAAGTATGAGCTTGGAACATCATTTCCAGAAGCACTTAACGGAATATCTCGCAGGGTGCCATTTATGTGTTCATGGACCTGATTCACAAAGAAAACGTTTGTTTCTTAATACCTTCACCAATAAAAAGTCACATAAAAAATTACAAATCAATGAATGATCAATGTTCTTGACAGAGAATTTCAGAAAATCATTTAGAGTCAAAGAAACATGACAAGTGAAAGTTGATGCAGGCTGTGAGGCAGTTGCATCAGAAACTGATAACTATGAAGCTACATATTTTTCACCCTGCAGTATTTTCTGCAATGATTAAGGAGCTTCTGAAAGCCAACCATGTAAACTGATGTTGCTGGGTTTCAGTCAATATAATGTAATTCTTCCAACAAAGCACATAAAGGTACAAATGGACCCTTGTAGCTGTTGTCAACAGGCACTCAAAAACCATTGAAATTTTTTATCAAATGGCACTCAGAGAAACTTGCAACAGGCTCTGTTTACTATCTATCATGTTAAATCAGGTACATAAACATTTATGTGTGGTAGAGCTGCACAACTTATGTGTTCATACCTTTCAACCATGAATATAGGACCTATGACCCCTTCATAACTCAGAAAAACAAGGGGGAAAATAGGTCTGTGAAGCAGACATTTATCTGAAGTTTGAAGCCAGTCTTTTAGCAATGTTTCTTATGGTAGTAGACTCCAGTGGACACCAGTTGCCTACTTAACAGCTTAGAATTCTATACGATGAGAAATAGCTAAGACCAATAGTTGTACTGGAATGAATAGAAGAATGAAATTTTAGGATGCATGATAATGGGAGAGATGACTAAGATGTAGGAATCATCGAGAGAAGAATGTATGTGTTTATTGCTTGTTTTCATAGTTTCTGGGCAGAGCGAAATGGCAACACTTTAACAGTATTTCCGGTCATCAGGTCTCTTTTCCCTTCTCCATGGATAAGCACTTTTCACGCCGAGCCATTCTTTAGATTTCAAGAAGCCTCTTCTGCACATATTATCATGGACTGTTACCCATCACTTTGTGAAGAACAAATAAAGTGCATTGCATATTTACCAGTTGGATAGAAGATGATACGAACATGGGCTGTGATACAACTTGTTAGGAAGTTGGCTAAGGCCAAATCACAAGATGAGCAAAATAGATGCTTTGATGAATTGGCTTGAAACCCACAGGATCAGCAAAAACTCCTATTAAAGTAATGCGTCCAAACTAATTTCACCATATATAATGACTCCCTAATTGATCTGGGATTAATCCCATATTGTTCCTTGCAACCAAGATCATCGATTCATCCTCACTAGGCTATTTTTCCATATTACATATTGAACACTGCATGCATACATATGCAACTTGGATTTTACGTTTTGGCGGTCTTGTGATGGTGGATTTTGACTCTGGTCAACCTTCTCCGTCTTACCTATGATTTTTCTACTTCTTTCCCTATCTCTATAATTGTAAACTGCACCAGAGGTACATTTTTAGTAGTACTTACCTATGATTTCCCAGTTACACCTCTATTTGTATGTAAAACAAAATGGCCTCTGTTTGTGAGTATGTAAAAAGATGAAGATGGATACATCTTGGATCTGCAATTAAACATTAAGGCTCTCTTCTTTCTTTCTCCCTTTCACCTGATAATACACAAGCTGTAGTTCTTATTTTGCTTCTTCAACCTACAGGCATATACTTGATATCTGGTTTGTTAATACATCATGTTGTATTCATTAAGCACTTTCATACTTCAAGATCTTTGTATACCTGCACTTTCAGTATCTATGGACATGCAATTTTTCATTCATTCACATGATATTATAACTATTATTCTTCCCTTTTCTTCTTTTTTTCTTTTGCTACCAGAGGACGTGCCATGAGCTTGACATGAAATGTTAGAAATGCTTATTATACCTATGATATGATATGATATGATATGAAGTGTGATGGCCACACTGAACTAATGTTTTACATTTAACATAATATGTCCGTTTACAAATTCAAAAAATTCAGGAAAAAAAAGAACTCCTTGCATATGAATGTTTAGAACTTCAAAGTACCAAACAGCTATGACTCTCACTCTAATTCAAAGATCAAATCTTGACTGGGTGGACTACATGTCCAACAATTCCAAACCATCTATCAGGTTTCCTTTTACCTATCTTAATAGGGAACTATCTGAACCTAAAAATACTGATAGAAACGTCTCGTCAGCAAGGAGAAAAATGACCATCATATCAAATATCAGTAGGCAAAAAAGTATAGCATCTATGGAGTAAGCAAATAAACGTGGGCATCCTTACAAAAGCAATTTAGAAATGCACATAAAATAACACTCATAATTTATATAGCCTAAGGGATCTGACATAAAATTTCGTGTTCTGAAATAAGTTTACCTCAGTCTCAAAGCAAAGGATTTTCTTGCAATCCAAATCCATTTTGCATGTTAACAGTTTGTCACAGTCCACATCAATTCTGCAAATAAGTGATTCCAAGAACACTTGTTGTTCATTCTGCAATCATTTGCAGCAAAACTAATAAATGATGCAGAAGAAATAAGAAAAAGATCAAAACTTTTCATAATTGTTAATTAATGTAATAGTTGAATGACTGAGTGAGAGGAATATTATAAAAAAGACCCAAAATATTGAAGGTCTAGTACAGACACATGACGTACCATATTCTTACATCTAAAGCGTCCAGTTGGCTGAAGAAAAGCATTTTTCCCAGCTTTCGATGAGAGAGCTAGACGAAAACAGCGATTTCGTGTATAAACACCACTATCGAGGAAAAGGTGATCAGTGCAGTCAGATGTGCTTGAATCTTTTCTAATGTAAAGTTTCTCAAACTGAGGGTCACTTTCCCGTAAACTGGTGATGCGCGAACACACCTGATAAGCAGATATTTATACAACAAGTTAGAATTATTTTGTAAAGCAAAATAATTAAAGAAAAAAGTACTTAACAATAGGTACCTAGCCATATCACTATGCAATTCAGGCTTTTTGAAGTCTATACTACACATAAACTCATTTAAGAAACATCCCTTCTATTAAGTTCCTATGAAGCAAGAGAGAAACCAAATCCTGAATTGGTAGGTTTTCCTTGCCTGACATACCTTTGAGCTGATCTTCATTAACAAGTTCAATCCAAAAAATTGCTTCCCTCTAAATAACTATTTTATTTTTAGGATTTAAAGCAGAATGATAACATGATAAGCCATAAGCATTTCTGGATTTATTGCAGCTGACTTTATTTATTTAAGTTTAAGATTGAAACAATATTTCATATAAAAAACAACTCACATTTACATCGGAAAATTCCATCTGTTAAATTTGGAGAGATGATAAAAATCGAAAATTTCCGATTTTCAGAAATGATAAAATAGGACACCTGTGTCTCTACCCCCAAGTCGTCGCCCCTACTTGCATGTGCATGCACCCACACACAGACACACATGGACACAACCAACTTGCTATACAACAACAACACACACTCAAAACCAAGGTTATCGATAGCGGATAGAGCCGCGTAGTGGTGAGGCATCACTAAGGCTATTTCGGGCTATTACGGAAAAATAACGGTAAAAAGCGCAAAGTCAAACAGCGGTCTAATTTAGATATGTATAAATACTAAAAAAATTAAAGAAAAATCTAAGAAATCTAAAAGTACATATTGGATGATTTAAAAAGATCCTAAACATGAAATAGACATGTAATCATCACGTAATACCGAAGATGACTGGAGGAGTCAAAAAGTCGTCGTCTTCTCACGAAGAGCTTAGCGGTGACAGTACTGCTAAGAGGAGCTCACGGTGAAAGAGGTGAGAGGAAGTATCAAGGTAGGTGCCAGAGGCTACGAGAGGTGGCGGAAGTATGCTGAAAATCACAGGAGACGGTGGAATGCAATGGTCAAGGATTGAGTTTAATTTTAAAAACATAAGACTCAAACCATTTTTAAATAGCAGTCAAAAAGCAAATTTCGAATGCAATCGCTCACTATTTACCGTTATGACACACTATTGGCCGCTTTTGCGAACAGACATGTTCCGTAATATGTCACCGTTATTGCGTGATAGCGTAGCGGGCGATAGCGTCGCAGGAAGGGATCGCTAACGCTATTAGCGTCGCTATTGCGGGGCTATTTACCGCTATTTATAACAGTGCTCAAAACCTACTTCTTATGTAATAACAACCCTTATCCCAGATGTTTGCGGTCGGCTACATAAATCATATTCTTCCATTCCGCTCTATTCTAGGTCATCTCTTCCATTAAGTTAACCACTATCGTAACCTTTTAACCATTATCATAACCTGCTTGATCATTGTTTTAAATATCCCCGACATGGCCCGATATATCCCCGATATATCCTTTTACAGGGCTTGCCGCAACCGATATGGTCTTTAAATATCATTTACCGCTTTTTGGCTATTTTGAGTGATAAATCCCCGATATGACCGATATATTAGCCGATATATGGACCAATATATCTTTTTATATAGCTTGTTGTAAAATAATATACCGTGTTTGGAATTTTTGGACGAGATATCAAGATTTCCTCATTATATCAAATGACATTTTGCCCTAAAAAAAGCAAATCGAATGTTGCAACGTTACTTTGCACTTTTATTTATTTTAGAAGGTTGATTAGTGATCCTAAACATATATTATTCATATTTTGTATGCTTAAATTTCATTACATATGTTGAGATTACATTTTAATGCATTATACTATGTATGCAAACATTTATTATGGCATTCCGATATTTACCACATATCCCCGATATTTCCCCGATATCCGCAATCCGATATGAATTTTGGTCATCCGATATTTCCCCGATATCTGATATTTAAAACATTGTGCTTAATTGCTTCAAACCAAATTCTTTTAGGTCTACTTCTAGATCTCTTTGCTCCATTAACTATAAATTATCATTTTTCCTAACTGGTGCACAAAGAGGTCTACATTGTACATGAGCAAATCACCTGCATCAATTCTCTCTCATTTTATCCCTAATAAAAACAACCTCAACATTTTGATTTGTAAATCATTATTGGTCTTATAACCCCCATGTAGAACTTTCCCTTTAGTTTCATAAATATTCGGCAATCACACAAGACTCGAAACACTCCTCCATTTTAATCATCCAGATTTTATTCTACAGACAACATCATCGCAAATCTTACATCATGAAGAATAATTTATCCTAATAACGAAAGTAATTACTTTTAGATATTTTCTTACCATCAATATGTCCTATAGGATTTTCCTCTTTTTAATTTTATTAAACATGCATTCCATGTATTCTCTTTTGTTCTACTTATTCTAAAACACGTAGTTTTTGGAGCTTGTCTCCACCTTTCTTATTTAGAAATTATACTTTTTTGTCTAGTTTACTAATACTATATCATTGGCAAAGAACACCATACGATTTCATCTTGACTATGTCCAATAATTTGGTTTCTAACTAATGTACAAGGGCTTACAACTGATCCTTGATGTAAATCTATAGTAATAAGAAACGGTTTAGTCTCTCCTTCATTTGTTCTTACTCAAGTGGTTACTCTATGATAACATACACAACCTGTTTTCTAATACTATAGAATTAAAAAATATATATGTAAGGCACATAATTTTCGTAAGGTAGGCGATGTTTGGATACCATAGTGTTTTTAGTGTTTCCATATTGTTTTTGCCAAAAACAAAACACTATGTGTTTGAAAACCATGGTGTTTTTGTTAGGCTACAATATCAAAAACCAAAAACACAGCACTTATTTTCAGAACACCAAAAAGGTGTTTCAAGTTTGGTGTTTGAGTTTTGAGTTTCAAGGGTGTTAATATAATGTCAAGCAATGTATTAATAATATATCTAATATAATATATTCATTACAATAATATAATATAATATAATATAATATAATATAATATAGTATTAAATTGTATTATTTAATATCTTACCTTGTAACATTAGTTTCCAAATATATCAATATTATGTTTAATACCATTAATTAGTAATACATATAATATTATAATTAATAAAACATAATAATTATATTTCAAATACTATTATATATATTATTTAATAGTAAATAATAATAAATTAAATATATAAATAAAAATATAGTAATAAAATAAAGATATTCTATTTGCTACATAATATAATATAATATAATATTAAATTATATTATTTAATAAATTACATTCTAATTTTATATTCCTAATATATCAATACCATGTTTAATACCACTAATTAATAATACATATAATATATCGCTAATATAATATAATAATTATAGTTTAAATAATATTACAAATATTATATATTAAATTAATAGCAAATAAGAATAAAAGAAAATATATTGATAAAACAATAGATAATAATTTATTATTAATAAATAATCCTGCAGTAATGATATAATATTGAATTATATAACAAAAAGTATTCTATTATATCATTTAATTAATTAAATATATATTATCAATGTATGAATAATATATTATATAATATATTAAAAAAATTGAACATGTTATGTAATAATAACATTTAATAATAAAATAATAACTCCTTTAAGAATAAAAGATTAATTATTAATATATTCAATATATTCATAATATATTATATAATAAATAATAATATATTACATTATAAAATAATGACAAATAATTATATATTATAAAGTAAATAACTTATTAATGATGAATTACATATATTATAACAAAGATAGATATAATAATAATATCATAATATAATTATATATAATATATTATAAAAAGAAAATGTTAATACATTATTATTTATAAAAGTTAATATATTAATGGCAAAAACATATTTAGATAAAAATAATTAAATATATTAATATTTGAAAATAATATTTTAAGTATTATGATATAATATATATTATAAATATGTACAGTATACAACATTATAATCTATTAGTTATATAATATTATAATATGTTAATTATATATAGAGTAAAACTCCTATAAACTTAAGTGGATAGGAGCCATTGTCCACCAATTTTTTTATTAATTGATTGTGTATTGAGATTTGTGCTAGCATGTGATACAAGTCAAGGCACAAATTTCAAAGATAGCCTTGATGTGTAGCCCAAATCTAAAACCATGAGGCAGGGATAAAAAAGTTAGTGGACAATGTTCATATCCACTTAAGTTTATAGAAGCTTTACTCATTATATATATATTATTATAATATATTAGTTAAAATATATTATATTATAATTAATATTTAATATATTAATAATATATTTAATATTAATGTTATAAATGGTCAAACTATTGTTGGCCAAAAACACTTGCCATGGCGTTTTAATAATACTTTTGAAGGAAAAACATCATAGTGTTTTGAAAACACCGTACCAAAATCACCATGGCATCCAAGCATACCTTATTATGTTATTTAAATATAGAGCATGAATATCCTAATAGGCATGCAATGAGCTAAATCTATAGTTTTAACTACATATTTGCTAATTTACTCTTTTTCTCATATATAAGATAAAAAAATGCCCTCCAATTTTAGCATCATTAATTTAGTGACAGAAGAGATAAAATGTCAGTAATACCATCTCCTCTCTATCTCTATCCCTCTATCTTTATCCTCCACCATTCACTTACTGATAGCCAGCATGAGCCTGATCGTCGATGCTTCATTGTCGAAGTCCCCTAACTCTCACGTACATATGGACAGAGATAAACTTGATTGTGTTGACGAGAACCTATCTCTTGCATCAATGACTCACGTTGTCGGCCGACTCGCTAGCTATCCCCTTCCCCTCTTTCTCCCTCTCTAAACTTATT
>BQKN01066020.1:1660507-1683683 GCA_022839385.1 Asparagus kiusianus
ATATATATATATATATATATATATATATATGTTGATAGCTCATTGCTATCAGTCGTCACCTCATAACCATCGATCCCTATATGTGTGTATATGAGAAAAATGAGTATGTTTAGCATCAAGCACAATCTTGGTGTTTGATAGTAAGGCGGATGCATCTCAACTCCACATCTAAGGTTATAATGTACAAAGAGAAATATGTCACATGGGGATGTACTTTACATCCAACTAATCTCACTCATATATCGTTGAGCACCAATCATGTATGTATGTACGTATATGTGTGTATACATACATACATACATACACGCACACACACAACATGAGCACGCTTTGTGCCAAGCACAAATTGGTGCTTGGTAGTGATATGATCACTTGTCATCCACTCATTTAATCGGCGGGTAACCAAGTGGGGACCATTTTTAAATGTGCACCTTTAAATATGCGGATATTTATATGGCATCCGCATATTTAAAGGTCCACATTTAAAAATGGTCCCCGTTTGATTACCCACCAATTAAATGAATATATGAAAAATGGCCACACCACTACCAAGCATACCCAATATTCTCATATACACACACACTTTCGACAATTGCAAGTCAGATACTTCATGTCTGTGTCAACACAATACTCAAATCTGTATCCGTAAAGAATAGCGGGATAATCATATTCAGCAACGTGGAGAAAGTAAAAGAATGTTGATTCACACAGAGGGCCCAGAGTAAGGCTAATTTAATGCATTGTTAGTAACGAAAACCTAGAAGCTTTATCTATAGACAGGGGCATGGATCACAGATGTTGATATACATTCAAATGACGGAAATCTAGTTTGGAAATACTCTTCTCAGCCTCAGCCCAAATCCAACTCCTTTCTATCTGTTCTGATGATCATAACTCGAAGTCCGAGTGTTCTCAAATCTCAACAATAGCTAACAGTACATAATTGATATTAAGTAAACAAAAGATAAGTTACATATGATTGGCTGAACAATTGCATACCTCAGAAACAAATGCCCCCACATGTGAGTTGTCCTTAAAGGCAGTCTTCGGTACATGGATAACCAAATGACGTGAAAACTTTTCTATCAAACAAAAGAATTATTATGACAAACTGCTTATGAGAAAAAAATGAAAATCAGTTATATGTCATCTTGTATATCAAAAAGTTGTCATAAACTTCACAGAAAGTCCATCTAAACAAGTGAGGATTAATCATAACGAGAAAACCTTCAAACAATGCCTACAATTTTCCAAAGCAAACAAAAAATACATTTCGCATAGCACAAGTCAATACTTTCAGGCAAAACATAAGAAGCTCAGAAAGGTTAAGGTAGGAAAATAGGGTGCTAAAAATATAATAAGAACAAAATTATAAAAGAAAAAAACCTTTAAAGAAAAGGTAAGCAAATTTATTGAGTGCTTGATCCAAAGTGAAGTTTATTTAAAACATTTAGAATAAACAAGAAGGATACACACAAGCTCACATACTTAGTTGAACGTGAATTGCAGTTGGCAGCAAAGTTGGTAATAGTCAGCAATGGGTTTCCTATCAAGGCTAGACTATGAATTGTCAAAACATATTTGATTGATCATAAACTGGGATACATTAATATTTTCATGAGATTGTTAAGGTTTGTTCAGAAAATAGTGAGTGAAAGAGAAATGGAAGAATGAAGCATCTCGATAATGCATTGACAGTGAAATTTTAAGAAATTAGCTTTCATAAGAAACTCTGCGCTGCTTGACAATGGACTAGTAGCCTAAACATCTAAAAAGTGTCGTGAGATTATCAATATACCTAAGCATTTGAACAGTTGAATAGTATGCATAATAAAGCATGATAGATGAACAAAAGCAATATCAAACCCTAATTTTAAAGTGCTAACTTCACAAAAACTTATGTGCCAATCTGATGCCATAAAAGAGGTCTAAATTGAGCTCAGCATTTGGTCAAACAAAGTATAAACACATACCTTCAGTAGATGAATCAAGCTCTATTACCCAATCTTCATTTCCTTCAATAAAATATTTGTCGTATAGGGCTTTCAAGGTGACAGATATTAAGATATCTACCATCTCATCTACATTGCCGCTGGAGTTGACTTTCTTACTGAATTCTAGATCAAAATACAAGTGGCAAGGCAAACCCTGAAAATTGTAAATTCTAAATTTGAAACTAAGAAACAACCTTAAGATGGAAAAGGGAAAGAATTAACAGGAAATCAAAACGACTATAAAAGAAACTGTCTCAGGGGTCATCACAAACCCGACTGAAATAACTGTGAAGTTCATAACTTTTTAATATCTTCTTAGAGATTGGATATGTGTGATTATAATGGACATCTGTAAACAAGCAAATCAGCATTGGACAACTTTTTCAACAAAAATAAATAAATAAATAAATAAACTTTTATTGCAGTTCAGTATATAGCTCATGCATATTCTGATTTGTGAGTTCACTGCAAAGATGAAAATGGTTCAACTATTGGATTTAACTGACAGAATTCATGTGTCTATTTATATTGGCATTGCTTACAATTTGGAGGAGTCTTGACTCTTTTGACATATGAGGAGGCTTCAAATTGGATGGACAAACAAATCACTTAAGAAGGATATGCGATGAAATATTTCATCAAAATAGGACAACAATCACAATCTTGGGAGAGAAATTGAAGCCTTCACCTTCAATCATTTCCTTTTTTATGCTTTCCATAGTTTATTTACCATTTTTGAATGGTGAAGCCTTCACCTTCGATCATTTTCTTTTTTGTGCTTTCCATAGTTTGTTTACACCTCTTTGAATGGTGGGAGACATCTGACAGGCCCATTTACCCACTAACAGAGTCAAGGGGTTTGAGGTATTCAGATTTAGAAATAGAGGAGAAGGGTTTTAAAGTAAAAGAAGTGATCTTACTGCTTGAGTTTTCTAAGTCAAACACAGAAAGGTACAATTTCATTTAACTAATAAGAACTCCGCCTAGAATCACAGATGACAGATCTCCAACCTTGCCTCAATTGATATTTTGAGACTTAGCAGTACATAACAATTTTCTTTAACAACAGAATATGCTTTTTTTTCTGACGGTCAAGAGAATAGTCAGGTACTGCCAACCTTCAATAGAATTTACATTGCCTTAAAAGATAGTAGAAATAATGTAGCTGACCCCACCCTTATAAACTGCAAATAAGCAGCGGCTGAAACAAGTCATTCTTTGAACACATACCAAAGCCAAATTTTATAGAGACGATTGAAGTTCACTAAAAATTTTGTGTGTCCATTTGAAAGACCAAACCTTTAGGCAATAAATTCATTGTTGGAATAGAGTCGTGTATGGTTGTGCCAATAGTTAAGTTTATTGGAAAAAGATGCAGTGAAGTAATTAGCTGGAACTAATAGCTGCTGGTAGTGCAAATGACGGAACTTTCATTCCTTCAGACATTCAAAATCATGTAAAAAAATGAGGAACTTCCAGCAGTCAGAAAATAGGAAAATCATTGTGTGTTAGTTGGCACGTAAGAAATGCTCATAAAGTGCAAACATTCGATGAGTTGGAATCAGCTGTACTTACATCTACCAGCCCGTGTTGCATCAGTAAAAGAAGTTTGAATAAGGAGACCTAGACCAATTTCAGCTGGAAATAAGAAAAATAAGTGGGAAATTTCAACTTCCTCTGAACTTAAGGACTTAAATGGACCATATCATCATGGTAGTTATGCCAAGATATGTATCTGCGGGCTATGCTCTAAACTACAAGGATCCTGCCAAAAAAGTCCATGTGGCTGCAGGATGACAAATATTCAGATCGCCAGGCAATTTGTTACATGCTTATGTAAAGAATCGTAAGTTGTATGCTTCATGTCATTATTATCCAATAATGTGTGCCAGTGATCCGTCATCTCATGTAAAGAGAATAAAAAACATCAAGATACTTGAAATATAGAGGTTCAGGTAGAGTCGGTTATAAGAGAAGAATAAATACTGGATGAAGCTCCACTGCAAGACTTACTTGTTTCTTCCTTTCATGCAAGCCAATATACCCCCCACGCCACTCCCCACCCCCCAAAATAAATAAATCACCCACCCTCCCTCCCTGAAATTCTCAAGCTCAACTGTACAATTAAGTACTGATTTATGAATCGACAAAGTCCTTTGAGGTTTCTGTAATTAAGAAAATTCATTCTAGTGAAAATACTCAATTATTTCTCCTAACTACATCTTTTCAAAAATAATTGTATTAGGGAAACTCATTACCTCTTGAATAACTTCATAATGGTGGCGCTGTCTGGGATCCATATTTTTGTACCTGAAAGAGAAACAATAATCTGAGAATAGCACCGCAAATGAGGTACTTGAGAGTATTTGTGGAACATTAACATTTTTTTGTGACTGAAAATGAACAAACAGAAGAAGAATGACGGGATATTGATAAGAAGACAAAACAAAAAACAACTTCAATATATCAATTAACTAAGGGAACTTCAACCTTCTCCAGAACTCATCATACGTAGATACAAGGAACCTTCTTTGTCCAGTCAAATGGTCTTGATAGCTAAAAACATAAGTCTGTGTATGTGTTTTAGCAAATTTCACAGCCTCTTCTTGTCTTGGAAAAGTAGCCCAAACCTCCTCCCTATATAGACAAGGAAAAAAGGGTCGAATTAACAAGTGGATTTACGCGCACAAAGAATTTGTAATGCTTGATACCTTGGAATCAATTTATTCTGTTCTCTGAGATCACCACGAATTTCATGCAACAATCGCAATAATTGTGATGGTTTCTTAACAGGTGCACCATGTGGTGAACCATAAAATACAATTGGAGATATATGTTTGCCATTTCTGAACTTGATTGCTGCAGAAATTGATCCACCAAGCTGAAAAGGAAAAACAAATAACTATACACAGTTATGTACAGTTTTTCGGAATCAAGTGCTTACAGACTGAACAATCTTAAATAAAAGTCGAAAACACTAGCTTTGGCTAATATGTTTCTTATTTAACGTGTAGAATCAAAGAAACCAATCCCATCCTGCAAACCATTCACCCCCACCACTGCCCACCCAGCACTCACCCGAACATACAAAAATGAAGAAAAATAAAACAGCAACATTCTTCTGAAGTAGCACATGTTGAACTGGAGAAATTAAATAGGAGTACCGACTGCCAATCTCATGGCAAAGGAGAACGTATTGATTTTATAACCATTTGTAATACTGTAACCATGCACTAGAAAAACATCGGATTAAAATTCTCTAATAGAGAATGCGGTACATTAACCCATTGAACCAGACCCAAAGTTAGCAGGCTAGGCTAGAGCATAAAAGATATTAGTTGCAATCAGACTGATTTGATTGACCTGTTTAACAACTAGATTGGCTTTAGGTCATAACCATTTACCAGAAGTACCCAATTATGAATGATATTGATACCTAACGCTACCCTAAGCCAGGAACAAACTCCCCATGCTATTCATACTTCATAGTTGACCAGTTACATTTTCTTTCCTTCATAGACAACCTATTCCAAAGTTCTTTCATTCAAAGCATCACTTTGATTGGTTTGAGGTCTTTGCCGAACCTGAATTAATATATATTACTAATACTGCTGATTCCCGCCAGTGTTCAGTGCATAAGCTTTTGTCATTCATGTTACTACATCCAAGTGGCTGTGTGCGCCGCTAACATATTCGTATCTGCTGAAAAGCAGTCACCACTAGTTATTGAATTAGAAATAACTAAACAGTAATTGTCAGCAAACAGAAAGATAATAAGACCTTCTCCCCCGGATTTTGAAAATGTTCACTTTTGTCTCAATAGATAAAACTATTTACTATCATCTCTTACAAATTAACATAGTGGTTTGAGCATGTGACTGCAAAGCCCCTAACAGTGGGTTCAAATATAATTTGTTTCTGGCCAGTTAACATAATATAATCATTTTCTAAAACTTCTCTGAAGTCTTGATTACCTAGGGTTATTTAATTCAGCAGGTATGTCTAGGGATGCATTTGGTTCAGATACTGTTCTGATGACGCTTACCATATCCATATCCGCTATCTATAAAGGATTAGGTCGGTAAGAACAAATCATAACCATATCCACATTAAATGGAAATGGATACAGTTAAGATATAGAGAAGTGGAAACAGACACAAATCGCTTATATAGGACACGGTATGACTCGGATATGAATCGGATATGACAAAAAATATCATGTTAATTGGCCAGCAAAAGTTTCAGTTAAAAAAAGTTCTTTCGGATAGTAAAACCTCATGAAATTTCAACTACACTAACCTTAGTAAACCTCACAAACCTAAGTAGAAGACAAGAATTCAAACACAAAGTGCTGCAAATTTTCATCTTTTATATCCATTGATAAAAAAAATTTGAATTATAGTATAATATAAATAAGTCTAAAATGTACAATTGATTACCTCAATAAAAGCAGAATCCAATAAACTAAAAACATATGACCAAATCTCAAAGCGCATGCATATGTTATCAAGATAATTGAAGATAAAGTAATATTCATATTTGTAATTGTACCAAATCCATATTCAAGTTCATATCCAAATCCATATCCGAGTACTTATCTGAATCTGTATCTGAACTTGAAAATCCAAACCGTATCCAGAATTTAAGCCGATATCCATATCTAAAACTACATCTGACCAAAAATCCGAAACCGTACCCGAAACGATATCCGTATCTGACTAGTTTCAACTTATGGCTACCATATCCATATCCATTTTGGATATATTTGCGGATCAAATAGGATATATTTTGCCCGTTTTGTACCCCTAGTATGTCAATGGATCCACACCGAAATTGGATGATGTAAACACTACTTGTCACTTGCGCCACATAATGCGATATGTCTACTTCCGAAATTACCTAGTGTATATCAATGATCCAAATCCTACCTGTTCTACATATGGATACAACTTATTGTACCAACATACAACCGTTACAAGAAGCTCTGATACTAGGATATAGGGTTAACGCATCAGATATTTATAACAATTAATGATGTCCATAAGAGAATAACATGTGATAGCTGAAATCCAAGTGCTTCGAAATGAAGAGGATTAGAACATAAGAAAATAGTATGGTGACAGCAGATAAATTCATAATGTACACTTCGAAAGTTATTATATTCACTCAAGGATAATAGCACTATTTTAAAAAACCTCCGCCTAGTCCGCTTAGGCGTACGCCTAGGCCTAGGCGGTACCTAGGCCGCCTAACTAGCGCCTAGCGTCTAGGCGGTATTTATACTGTCCACCTAGATTTTACGAGCGTTTAGGGGAGCATTGTCTGCTTATGTGGATTGCACCCTGTAGGCCTTGATTGTGATTTTATGTGTCGTAACCTATACATCCTCTAAACTCCATTAACCTCCAAATATGAACATCTCCACTACCTCCTCCGACCTTCAGCAAAACCTCATCGACCACCACTTAAATGAAGAAGAAAAAAAACGCCCAAAAACCACTTAGACGTCCGCCTAGGCGACTAAGCGCTAGGCGCCAAGTCCGACGCCTAGAAACGCCCAACGTTTAATGTAACATTGGATAATAGATTATAAATTGATGAGGGTCTAACCAACGTATAATATATATATAAGCAATATTCTGAGTCTGAGCCTGTGCAACTTTTTCGTAACCATGATTTGACAAATTCTCTAAATATCAAAACTAGAAACAATATCTTGACTCTATGTAAATAGTTCCCATAATATATTGAACTGTATTGACTGACTTAGGGATTGACCTATTACCAACAGCCAAATGGGAAAGATAACCATCACATTGAAATTTCCTTCTAAAAACAAACCGGTTTAATCAATTAAAATTTCACATGTGGATCCAAAAACAACATCATATAGGTTACACAGTGATGAGCCAAATGCTCCAATTTTTAAAGATCCAACCAGCCCAATATCAACATTTATTTAAAAATAAAATCTAAACCGTAGAGGTGTAATTTACCTTCTCACTCTTTGGTGAATCCTGAACCTTTTGCTTAGAACAGCTTGCCACGGTTGCCTTGTTAATTGAATATGACGCTCCATTTGCTAGTCTAACCCTTGGTTTTTTACAAGACTTTTTCTTTTCTTTGAGGCAGATTCTTTATTTTCTCACCCCCAAAAAAGGGGAAAGATAGCAAAATATATCACCATAAAGTTAAAACATACGAAAATAAACCAATATCTATGAAGAACTCACCAATAATTCTATATTCTATTAAAATTAGCAAAATATCCCCATGTTCATTATCAATAATACTATGTCTTGCCTGTAGCAAACACAACATCAACAGCTCAATCACCACTAAGACAATCTTACCTACATATAAATCCAAATCACGTCCTAGCCAAATATAAATCCAACAATAATATATTCTATGATTTGTCCTCAGATTTCTCCTTACGATTGCTTTCTAGATTTTAATGCTATAATAAGTGCAAATATCATCAGAACGAGAACACACAAGGCATATACATTCCAGTATATGAGATGCATCCACCAAGAAAACACAATCAAAGAATTTAAAACTGCTGAGAAGAAGTCCAATAGTTGAACACACAATACCGGAAAGAGTCACCATAAATAAGTTAACAATGTGAGGTATCTTGAATGTCTCTACAACCACGACTATTACTAGGAAACCTGCGATAATATCGAGAAATGATGTTAAAGAGGTAGACCTTATAGTGGCCCTCTTATCTTCATCTTGTTTCTTGTCCTCCATCTTCTTCAACAACTGTTCGCTAGCCTATTAGCTTCACTTCTGCTATTTTCATTCTCTTCAGGCTTGTTCTTTTGCTTCTCTTCATTCTCAATCTTCTTCAATTCATTGTCAAGCATGTCTCTCTTACTCTTAGCTTCAGGCTCAATCTTCTTCAACTAAGTCATCAAGTTGTTTAACCTCACTCTAAGAGATGATAATCTCCTCAGTCACGTTCTTTTGCTTTTCAGTGTTGTTATCAGACTTTTTCTTCTCCATCTCTGACATTCTTGCTATGTATCTTTTCTGCGATAGTATTGGTTATTTTACATCTCCTACCATTATAATTGTACGATTGTTCTCCTCCCTTATAGCAATCACAAATGGACGGTTTGCATCATACTCCTTTTTAATGCTAGTATCCTTAATTATCAAAGTGTTTGACTTATTTCTTGTACCAGATTTTCTTTGACTTTTCCCTCTTCTTGCATGTTGATTACCAATTCCTTTGCTCCTAGACATATTACATCTTTCTTCATTTTAGGGAGGTGTATGTACTGGAAGGAAGCTCAAATTTAAAAATAAAATTGGCTAAAGAGGATCTTTCTAGGCAACGTTTAGCTGTGACGGCCAAACGAAGGTCATCGCTATTCGTGCAGTTATTTCTAGCCCAATATGCACCCTAAAACTCCAGAGTTTGGTAGATGTATCAACCAAGAAGTAATCTTTAAGTGAACTAGTGTCTCCCTCCAACAAGTGAACAATATCTCGAAATCATACGACAAGAAGATGTATATTGCAAACCTCCTAGTGCTATTCTCGATCTTTTTAAATCAACTTTAACACCTAGAAAGACTTATTTTCAAAATAGTTGCAGGCGAGAACTCATCATGAAAGGAACTATGGAGATTTTATCATTATCTAAAAAGAACATGGTAGAATCTTCATCTTTATGGTGATATGTTCTAAAATCTGACCTTGATCTCTTTAATAACCTGACACAAAAATTTAGAAAGTGTGAACATTGGTAACTAAGCTTAGAAAGTGATCCAGACACTAACCATTCACTTGACGACTAAGCCCCCTATTCAAAGTTATGTCCAGACCAACTTAGTTTGCTCCATTTAACATCTATTGTCTGACTTCATTAATGAATAAATTATCAGCTCACTTATCTTATTTTTCCATTGCTTAATAGCCCTCAAAGCCAAGAAGGAAAGCAAATCTTTGCATGAGAACGAAGTTCACCCAGAACATGCAGATTGAATTGATTGCAAAGTCTTTAGTTCAACAAGACACTGAGATTGTAGGCTGCAACTTGATTAAGTTTGATGGAGTATGCGACAAGAAGCTAGCTCTCCATCCTGAAGATAGAGATCCTATCACATTCTTATTGGACAATAGTAAAGCTGCCACAATTCCTTTCATGACGAGCTCTCGCCCACAGCTAATTCAAAATTTTGAGTCTTTTCAGGTGTTAAGGTTATCATTTAAAAAGATCGATAATGATTCTAAAAGGTTTGCCATGTACGTCTTCTTATCATAAGATTCCGGAAGAGTAAATGATCTTGTTCACTTCTTGTAGGGAGACACTAGGTCACTTGAAGATTACTTTCCCTTTAATACAACTACCAAACTCCAAAGTTTTAGGGCGCCAATTGGGCTAGGAATAACTGCACGAACAGCAATGGCCATCATTTGGCTGTCACAACCAAACATTACCTAGGAAGATCCCCTCAAACCAATTTTATTTTCAAATTTGAGCTTTCTTTTGGTACATACACCTCCTAGAGATGAGAAAAGAGGTAATATGCCTAGGAGCAAAGAAAAAGAACCGACAATCCATATGCAAAAATAGGGGGGAAAAAGCAAGTCTAGCACAAAAAACAAGTCAAACACTTTGATAATTAAGAATACTAGCGTTAAGGAGTTTGATGTAAACCGTTCATTTGTGACTACCGTGGAGGAGAAAAGTCATACAATTATAATGGTAGGAGTTGTAAAACAATCAATACTATCACAGAGAAAGCATACAGCTAGAATGTCAAAGATGGAGATGAAGAAGTCTGAGAACAACACTGAAAGTTATAAGAACATGACTGAGAAGATTGTCATCTAAGAGTGAGACTGAACAACTTGATGACTTGTTGAAGAAGATAGAGACTGAGGCCAAGAAAGAGGCGGACATGCTTGACGATGTATTAAGAAGATTAAGGATGAAGAGAAGTAAAAGCAAAAGAACAAGCCTGAAGAGAATGAAAACAGTAAGAGTGAAGTTGATAGGCTGGATGACCAGCTGTTGAAGAAGATGGAGGATAAGAAATATGATGAAAATAAGAAGGCTACTATGAGGTCTACTTCTTTAATAACATTTCTTGGTTTTATTGTAGGTTTCCTAGCAATGATCGTGGTTGCAGAGACATTCAATGTACTTTACTTTTTATTTTATTTATGGCAATGCTCTCCGATATTGTATGTTCAACTATTAGACTTCTTGTCAGCAGTTTCCAATGCTTTGAGTATGTGTTTTCTCAGTGGATGTGTCCCATGTACTGAAAGGTATACATCTTGTGTGTCCTTGTTCTAACGATATTTGTTCTTATTGTAGCATTCAAATCTAAGAAGCAGTCCTAAGGAGAAATCTAAAGACAAATCATAGAATAATGTTGTTTGTTGGATTTATATTTGGTTTGGATGCGGTTTAGATTTATATCAAGATAGGATGTTGTCTTAGTGATGATTGAGCTCTTGATGTTGTGTTTGCTACATGCAAGACATAGTATTATTGATGATGAATATGGTGATAGAATTATTCCTGGGTACTTCATGAATATTAGTTTGTCTTATATGTTTTTACTTCACTTATTTACTAGTCTGTGACAATATCTTCGACGGTTCCCATGAAAGCTGCTTTACTCAAAGGCCAAGAGAATAAGAAAAGTTTATGGAAGATAGAGGGGTACAAGTAAATAATTAATTTGTGCACAGCATCTTTGAGAATGTTGGGCTGTTTTAATTTGGAAATGAAGCATATAAAATATTTTCTTCTAGTTATGTTATGTATATAATTGAAGGAATGTTGCTAAGTTTTTGGTGTTATTGTATTAGTAAAACATTTGGTTATTGTAATGTGATATTTTTTAGCTTCAATTTTTGTTCATTGAAAAATAGATAGCTAATTATTTTTTGATAGTTACTCTGTAATCGTCTTTGATATTATAATTAGATGCGTTCAGCTAAGGTCTTGGTCCATGAAGCCCAGCCTCTTATTATATTCGCAGCGCAATTAATTTTGTTGATAGTTTTCTCGTTTATAATTGGGTTATATAGAAAATTTATTCTCTAAACTAAGAACTAAGGTTGTAAGGTGAACAAATAATAGAAGACTAGAATTTGTAATCCTAACTATAGGAACCAAACATGGGATTGAAATTTTGGGCATCAAAGTCCCAAAGTCTTTGAACAGGTAACCAAACATGGAACTAAGACTTCTAATCCTAGTCTCGCCTAATCCCAATCCTAACCTAAGTCCTAAACGGTCTCTCATCGTAAACCAAACGCTGCCTAGATATCAAGACAAAAAAAATATCCCGACTCTATGTAAATAGCTCCCATAATATATTGAACCGTATCAAGTAACTTAGGGATCTACCCATTACCGGTTTGCAAACAAGAAAGATGACCATGGTACTGAAATTTCCTTCTTAAAGCTAACGAGTTTAATTAGTTGAAATTTATGAGGATCCAAGAACTACATCCTATATGTTACGCGGCGATGAGAGAAACGCTCCAAATTTCGAAGAACCAATCAGCTCGAGATCAACATTTATCTAAAAATAAGATCTAAATTGTAGAGGTGTAATTTACCTTCTCACTCTTTGGTGAATCCTGATCCTCTTGCTTAGAACAACTTGGCGCATTTGCCCCGTTGACTGAAGATGATTCCCCATTTGCTGAGCTAGCCCTAGGTTTCTTCACAAGGCTTTTCCTTTTCTTTGGAGCAGATTCTTTATTTTCCGCAAAAAAGGAAAAATTAGAAAGAATTGAAGACAATAAGTAATGAGCAATAGAAAATTAGAGTTTGAATATCGAAGCTTACCGGGGGTTGAGAGCCCGCATTTGAAGCAGGCAAAGAGACGATCAACGTCGTCTCTTGGATCGCTCGACATGGGTAACGATTTTGCTTCTCTTTCTTCTTCTTACAGTAAGATTAATTTGTTTTTGCCCCTTTTTTGACTGTTTTTCTTAATGAGCGAAAAAAAAATTTATCAGAAATTCACATGGGTGTGGGCTTTGATTATAGATTGAAGAACAATTTCTATTGTGACAGTAGCATGTATAATGCATTGTGAGTAAGATATAGGTTATGAAATGTCAGGATTTATTGTTGTATAGATTAGAGGAGTTTAGGAAGGGCCCAAAGTCATTAAAAGGTTAAGTTTTGTTTGTAGCGTGCAATGTTTGTTATTCAATTCATCCAATCTTCTAGTGATCATGGACATATACTAGTCTGTGATGTCTTGGAGATATGCTGGAGTTTCACGTTAGTCAAAGTGCCTCATATTTATAGAAAAGGCAACGTTCTGACGGATAGAGCTGATAATGAATGTTGAAGAGAGCAGAAGAATTTTTTTATGTTCTAACCTCATACTGAAATTTTATGTAGGGCATTAGATGGGGATGCCCATGAGGTTGACAGTGATTATCGAGGTTTTGTAACTTAAAAAAAGATTTATTGCCTTTCTTTTATTACATCCAAAACAAAATAATAAAAAAATTATGAGATACAATATAGTTTGAAATGTTTTTTTGACCTAAGATCAATATGGCAGGTTAAAGAGTAGGTTTTTGTAGGCTTTCTACAATTAAGTTGCTTACTTTACAGCATCAAATAAGAATTACTCGGTTATCAATTACAACTCAATAAATAGCACCTATTACTAACCTCAAACTTGAGTTTAAATATAGTGTCAATCCCAGTCATACTAATCCTTTCTAGCTTCAAATATTGCATGATTAAAGATAGTGCCCTCTTTTTCTTTTCTTTTACATCTTCACTAATACATGTATTTTGCTCGTGCTTGCATGGGTGAGTTTTATTTCATTGGTTTTACATCTTATTGTTTGGTCTTTATGGGTCATTCCTTGATTATGCTTATGCTTCTAAATTGAATCGCACTGAAAAAGATTTCTCTAGTATGTTGCTCCTCTTTCTATCTTTGATACATACTCCATCTCTCTTGAATATAAGCATAGTGGCTATACCATTTGCTATAATACATGGCTTATACAAATGAATATGATATTAAATCTTAAATTTTCCCATAGTTTTTTGAACATATTACGTCAAATGAAAAGTAGATTCGCTTAAATTAGAAATTCAAATTTTGATAACCTGAGCCAAAAATTTTCTTCGATAGCTTGAAAAAGATATTTCAAATTCCCTCATTTATAATATCCTACTATTTCATAAAATTTTAAAATAGAAAAGAAAAATATTAGAAAAAATTGACTCATTGAATAGGCATGTAACACCCCACGTTGTCGAGACCAGAAAGTAGTTTCCATTATCATTTTCGAATGATGAGAGATTAGATAGATTATTTTATCTAATAGCGTTGAGGTATCTCTGAGTTTTAGTTAGCTAAGTAGGAGTTCTTACAAGGTTTTATATGTTAAAAAGCCTAAATATGTTCTAAGTCAAAAGCAGGCAAAGCATTAGTCAATCCGTTAAGCCAAAAATCCTTATATAATGTCTAGATAACCCTAGAGATTAGAATTTTTTAGATCTCTGACATCTATAGGGCTAGCCAAGCAAGGAGGAGGAAGAGGAGAGCTTTTGCACACTGTTCTTCAGCTTCGTGATCTTCTTTTTCAGTGGAAATGCTTTTAAGAAAGTACTAACTTGATATCTTTTTGTCATTGACTCTTTTATACATTTAAATGCTTGATATTAAATCTCAATCCATCATGATAATCTATGTTCTTTTTTTATATATGATCATGTTCATATTGATATTTTAATGTTAGAACATGCACGTACGCATGATAATTTTGACCTAAAACTCTAGAAATCTATGGAAAATCAGTAAATCAATTTTATTCGTGCTGGTGATATGTATCATAGTTCATTTATCACAAAAATATGAATTTTTATGAAGTTTCAGAAAGTTTTTTAAAACCCTAGATGGGAAAAAAATCTTATTTTTGCAAAACCATGATCCATCATATAATTTCTATGCATGACAGATTCATGAGTTCATGTTGAAAAGGTATAGGAAATTATCCCTGAGAATAACATGAGAAAGATATGTGAAACCCTAGGTTTAAATCTATTAAATTATGCCAAAATCTATAATTCAAACGTCTGATTGTGAAATTTAGCCGTTTGGTTCAAAAATCAGACGTCAGTTGTCTCTGTATTTGTTTTCTGAAAATTGGTTCTCTATTGTTTTAAATTCAAACGCTTAGTCCAAAATGTTGGACATCTAGAGCATAAATCAGATGTTTGGTTTAAAAGTTCAAGTGTCTGAAAATGTGCAGAGCTTGTATTTTTGTGTTTTATAAGTCATTTGACTCCGTAACTTTTTTCCATGACTTGAAACTTTGCAAACACTTCTGTTAGTGAGTTTTGAATGTGTTCAAGTGTTTATTTGATAATTTAGACTTTTTCCTTTCATACTTATCTAGTTGAACTAAATTTTTGATGAAACACGATTCTCAAATTGGAATAATTAGCCAAATTGATATTGATGTTTTAATAATGTGGGCAATATCCTATGATGATTCTTAAGAGAATAGGTCAATTATAATGAATTATATCAGTATCCGTTTGGATTACACATGTAACCCACAGAAATTAGGAGTTTAAATATCCGACATTTGTCTCAATCAACGTGATAAGCTTTTAACTGAGATAGTGGTGGGCGCAAAAGGTGCAAACTTATTGCCTACGGGTTTGTGGATATGATATGTTTAATTTTTCTAACTCTTAGAAATTTTATACTTATTGCTAAGTATTGAGGGATGATGAAATAGAGTATGAGTGTGGGGATTGGCAACTTCCATGCTTTTGTATTTTGAATTTCTAATTCAATAGTTAGTCGTGCAATATAGAAAAGCTAAGATTAAACAACACTGTGTAGTATTGTAATTGCCTTAAGATAAATTGATATGAAAAAGTTGGGTTTTTAAATGGGAAGAATAAATAATCATTTGACTTTTTAAGGTGTGAGATTTGTTTCGGCCATTTTGATGAGTTTGCCAGAAGTATGTTGGATTTATGAGTTGTGATATTTGTCCACCTTAAACTGGCCTAATTATTATTTAATCTCAAATGACAAAATTTTAACTTAAGAATGTTAGTAATTGTGATATGATTTGTGCATGCTTATATGACACATATAAGATGAGTAATGTGACATATTTATTTTCTTTATATCTGTATTTTGTGAAATAGAGGGCCAATACTCTTGTATAGATTAAGAATTTATTTTTGGCTAGTATCTGCTTAGTTATGTTACCTTTTCGTATTCATATTCAGCTTTTGGATTGTCTCATTCTTGGATCGTGATGAATATATCATTTTCTGGTGTGTCTTTCATTTAATTTTATTCGTATAGTGATTCATATTTTCACTATTCCATCATTTGGATCCTATCCTTTGACAGGTTCTTGCTATTATCAGCTTTGATGGATTTGCTTTGTTGTTTTGTTGTTTTGCTTATCATTTTTAGGAGGTTGGTGTACTTCAGAATAGAGAGTGGTTGAGTCCAGAACAATGGTTATACAGGTATATGTTGAACTGCTGTTTTTAGTTTTTGAAATGAATTTCTGTCTTAAATCGTTTGCTTACAGATTCTTCGATAAATGAAATTTTATAGAATATTTCTCAAAAATTGATATTTTAAGAACAAATATGCAGTTAAGAGGCTTAAATATATAATTTGGATATTGTTATTGTCTAGGTGGTGTGCTACCAACCTAATCATGAGCTGTTTAGGTCTAGGGGCGTGACAGCATGGATTCTTTTTGTTAATATCAGATAACCCCTTAACTTTTTTAATACCTAATGGGCTCCTGCCTAATTTTGGTCAATTTTCAGATAACCCCCTTACCTTTTTTAATATCACAAAACCCTCTTCCTTTTTAGGGTGGTTTTCACAAAATCCTCCTGAACTTCTTTATTCCACTAAATCCCTCCTAATTGGCTCAATCAACGAAAATAAACTAATTGCTCTTATGTTGCCCACACTAAAAAGATTGGATAGTCAAAATGCATGGATAATAATGCTTATAAAGGGAAGCCATCACATGATTTAAAATCTAGTAATATCTAATCTAATCCCCGAATTTGTTCGACTTTTTAGATCAAGGAACTCCCACGTTGTTCTCAATAGGTAAATGAATGTTATAATATAGATCACTATTTCAATGAGTTCGATGGAGACTACATTCTGAAGCCACCTTTTATCACCATCTACAATCTGGATTTGCTACTACATTACTCAATTCTATGATTCAAGGAAAGATCCTTACAAGTTTAATCTTTATCTCCCTCACATTTTACATTGAGCTCGAGAAATCATACTACTAATTAGGGAAGCAATTACTAGAATAATTTTTGCAACTTGTTAGTCCTCCATAACATCAACATGTAAATAATTTTGTCGAATAGAAAGGAAAACTATCTGCATTCCACAATATTCCACTCTTCAATTTCACACATGAATGAAACCATACTAAAACTTCATTCAAATACGATAATAGCATCAAACAACAACAAACACACACACACACACACACACACAAAAACAGACAGAACATAACCATTCCTTGATAATTCCAGGAAATAACCACGAAATTAATGAAAAATTAGAAATTACCTAAGTGTTGCCACTGGAGGAGGGGGGCTGGATGCAACGGTGGTGGATGCAACGCAGGCGAATTTGCTGTTTGAGGAGAAAATCTAGGGTTAGATGGTCAAATTAGGGGTTAGGGTTTTGAGGAGAGAGAGGAGAGTACTTACAGGTTGAGGAGAAGACGGTGAAGTTGAGGAAGATGAGATGGTCGATGGAATTAAGGAGGAGGTGGCGGTTGTCAGAGCCGCGGTGGTGGAAGAAGAGGAGGTCGGCGGAGATCGGAGTCGGTTTGGTCGTCGGCGGCGGCGGTGGAAGACGAGGAGAATGACGCAAGCAGAATTCAGACGAGGACGAGGAGGGCGGTCGGAGATCTGGAGCAGGAGGGCGGCCGTGGAGGATGATATCTTGGTGGCGGATACGGGTTTTCGGCCGAGCTTCGAATGGCGTGAGGCCGAGCTCTGGTGGCGAGGAGATAACGACGAGGAGGGAGCAGATTGAGGGCGGGCGGAAAATTTTGGGTTTCTGAATATTTGGGAATAAGAGATCGACGGGCTAACCGAATCTGGGAAGAAAACCTATTCATATTTTTTTTTTTCTAAAAATAAACTCACTTGAGTTTTTTTTTTACAAAAATCGACTCATTTTGTCTTACTCTGATTTCTAAATAGTTAGGGTTGTCAACCTGACTATTTAGTAGATAGAATGTTAGGATTTAGGATTATAATTGGAGGGGTTACAATCTCCTAAATAGTCGGGGTTGTCAACCCCGACTATTTAGGAACCAAATTAAGATAAAATAGGTCTATTTTTGTAAATAAAACTCAATGATATCTATTTTTAGAAAAAAATATGAATGGGTTTATTTAGAAATTTTCTTCAATATGGGAAATAATTGGATTTTTTTTTAAAAAAAGTGTTAAAAAACGCCCAAATGGTTATACCGTTTGGTCCAACTGTATGGGCCAAAAATTTATCTGTTTTTTTATTTTGGTGAACCCAAATGATATAAACGTTGAGACTAATTGCAGCCCAAATGGTTTAAACCGTTTAGACTTACGAAATTTGCCCAAATGATTACGAGACCTATTTGGAAAATCTATTTTGTACTAATGATCATACACAACTTAAATATTATTACTTATTAAACCAACACAAACACCTCTCTATTATTGAACTACCTGATGACTCGTGATGTTAAAAATCTTCAAGGGATTGAGTGAATATTAGAAGCTGTGAGGTTTATTAGGGGAAAAAACTCAAAATTAAGAGAGGTTTGGTGATATAAAAAAAAAGTTAACAGGGACTATCCAAGAAACACGTAAAGTTAAGGAGGTCCTTTGTGAAATTTACCCTATTTTTTTTATCTCAAACTTTCATAGCAATAGATATTGAAGAAGGCCTTAATGTTTTATACATGGGCTTAAACCATAACTGGGGACCATAATAAATGATTCTTAACCAACTTCTGTCAGCCCAATTATCAATTTCATAATTTGAAAAACAATAGAAGAAATAAATTGAATATAGGACTTTTTTAATTATAGCTAGACAGTTACAATTTGATTAGAAATACCAAACTTGATTATCAAAATTTTCTAATTATGAAGATGAATAGTTTTGATTTAATGAGGATTTTAATTTGATTATTAGATTTTTAATTATAAGTAGTTATAATTTGATTAGAATTACAAAATATTTGATTATTAGAATTTTCTAATTAAGCATATAAATATTTTTTTTAATTTGATAAGGATTTTAGGTGAAGATAGAATTAAATGTATACATGTAATCTTCTAATAGGATAGAGGGATACATGTCACTTTTTTATTTAGGGAGTTGACACATGGCATTTTTTGTACACATGTCACATTTTAGTGCATTTAGGATAGTTCACCAATTTCTCTTTACTAGTCTTTTAGGCCCCGTTTGGTACGCGAGAATGGGGTGGAATGGAATGCCATTCTCACTTCTCATTCCCTCATACCAAACAAAACTTGTTTTTAGATGTTGGAATGACCATTCCCATGGAATGGTCATTCCCACTTTTTGTGGGAATGGGCATTCCAAGTGAGAAGATAGAGAATAATCATTCTCATTCAATGGGAGAATCAAATTAGTTAGGTTTTTTTTTCAATTATACCCCTATTAATAATAAGAATCAATTTAAAAATCCTGGCTTTTTACTACATATTCTCATTTTCTCTCAACGACTAATTATATTCGAACAATAGGAATTTTTTGCGGGGTAGGGATTAAAACTAGTGGTACATATTTCAGTAGCATATTAAAACTAGCGGTACATATTTCAGTAGCATATTAAAACTAGCGGTACATATTTTATTAGCCTATTATATCACAATTGCTCAACATAGGAGCAACACAATTTAATATAAAAACAGATACAACTGAAACTATATATTATTTGCTGATTGAAATTCTTTCATGTCAATATTTTTCTGGTCAATCAAATTTTTTTGTTTATTCACCAATGTTTAAAGTCTGTTATTTTCACCAGTATATTATATTCTTTTTGAACTTTTGCTATTGTTTTCCCACCATAGAGAACTATATGTACCCATTGCGTATATGTTTGATTGTGGTTCATGCACAACAACAAATCTAACTTTTGATTGAAAAATATTTGACCTAATATTTATGAAAAGAGGAAACTCTCGCTGAGAAATTGGACAAAATATTAAAATTATCAAAACCATATCATGTCTAGACTATATATAGAGGTATAAGGGCATTATTATAACACATACCTAGATTAATATAACATATGCAGAAATAGTGATATTTGTTTAAAAAATATAAACGAAATATACACCTGATCGATAACATGTGCATTAGTATAACACATTACCTAGATTAATATAACATATGCATGAATAAATTTTTTTAGTTATTATCATTAATGTTTATTTTTATCTTATTAAAAATCTATGTTGTTATAAGGGCATTATTAGAAAATAAGATTACATTCTCACTTGTGAACTAGTGATACCAAACATGGGAATGAGAATTAGATTTTTCATTCTAGCTTCATTCTACAAACGCACCCAAACAAGAGAATGGGAATGACCATTCCATTCTCACATACATTCCATTCCATTCCATTCTCCCTTGACTTCATTCCCACATACCAAACGAGGCGTTAGTCCAAGCTAAGTATGGCCTTATCACAATTCACCTACATTTCATTATATTTCAATCACTCATATCCCATTAGAGTTTAAAAAATTTACTGACTCGCCTCCCCTTCTGAAGCACGTGAACCCCTCTGATTGAGATTAGAAATTATGTCCCTGCCTAAAAATCAAGATAATTAACAAACCATATAATGAAATAATTAAAATTAACTTTATTTAAACTATTTTTTTCATATGAAATGAATAAACCAAAATCAATCTAAATGCAACTTTAATGTAATTAAGATATAAGACAGTTTAATGTTCAGAAACATTATTCACAATTGATGCATCCAAAAACAAAAACAAAAAGTTCAGTCTCTTTTAAAACCTTGATGTTTGTACGTTAACATAGATGAATAGATACTGAAGTACTGACTAGTTTATAAATCTTATTTGCAATAACTTTATATTAATCATCGAATTAAATCTTTTCTAGAATAACAACTACTGAAATAATATTAAACAAAATAATACTTAATATAAAATATTATCGAAATTTAGCTTAATTTATATAAAATATTATCAAAACTTAGCTTAATTTATATAAAAAAGTTACCGTTATGGTAATTTACCATCTAAAGATGAAGATATCAAAAGAGTGATTGAAGAGGCCATGGTCCAAACCAGCTTAGAGGCCCAAAAACCCAGCCAAGGGCAAGTTTATCGGTCAGCCGGGCTGACAAGTCAGCTTTTGACCAAGGGTCATCATTACCGACTCGAAGTGCGGGACCAGTCGGTCCCTCGTAATTAAAACGACTCCTCGAGCAGTCGTCTCGACCAATGTACTCGACCCGAAGCTCGCTCGGCTAACGGGTCGGCAAACCATAAATGACAACTCACAGATCAACTCACCTCTACTAAGGGGATAAGATCCAGCTAAGCTCGCTTCAGATGTCAATCGACACTATAGCATTGATCAGTCCCATCAAGATCTCTGCTCTGACAAAATCCGTGCATAAGCTGCTTATTCTCCTCACAAGTCACTTCTCAGAGATCGCCATGATGCTCTCCTAGACTCGAATGGCTTCTCCTCCAACCACCAGCCGCCATCTGGAAGGGGAAGGACGACCCAGTAGCTGGCCTATTCTCCGTCCTGCATCATCTAACAAATCTAGGATACTGAGAAGACATTTCTCTTCTGTACTCGAATGACTTTCCTTCAAATCGCCAGCCGACATCTGGAGGGAGAAGGATGACTCAGCAGCCTGTCTGCTCACCCCTCAACTGCCTCCTGTGCATAGTCAAAGTCAAGAATCAAACTCTCAGAGGCAATGGGCTATAAAAGGAGGGAAAGAAGGTAAAAGAAGGGAGGATTCTTTTCTGCTACTTCTTCATAAAAACTCTAAATTTATCTTTGCTAAAAAGGGACTCTCCATCAAACCACACTCAAGATCACCAGCTGACTTGACCGTCAGAGGTACCACGGGAGGAAATAAGCCCCGCCCTCCCACGGGTTTATTCTTGTTTGTAAAGAAGGATCAGGAATTCCAGTCTAAGGATCGGGCATAAAGTCGGAGGAGGAGTCGGCCCCATCTCTCATCCTCTCCCTCTTCGCCGGTAGCGTGGAGACCAGAACCGCAACCCCATCGACTATGTGTTCACGGACATCAACAGTTACCAAAAATTTTATTACTCAAAAATATTGAATTAAGTTACCATATGTTGATGATTTGCGATCTAATCAAATCCTACCTTAAATTTTCTTTATATACAAATTAAAAATTTAAATTATTTTACTTTTTGGTCAATATAAAGTTGCTTTAGTGAAAATTAGATTATATATAAATTCAAGTCTTTGGTTACCATAAAAAAAATTTTAATACATAATATTGCAAAATTTTAACTTCTAAATATATAGATCATGTTACCGAATAATAAATAAGTGACTATAAATATTATAAAAATTTCTAAAAATTCATAATAATTAGGGAATATAATAAATTATTAAATAAATATTAAATAATATTAGATTAATCATTAATTTTAATAAAGTCTAAGATTAACAGTGTAATATGTTTAATTGAAAATTTTGTTCTAAGTTTGGAAAAAAATATGTATAAAATTATAGTTTAATGAGACAATATTTTAAAAAAATGATTTAAAAACACATGGTGTTCATTGCAAGAGAAATAAATGAGATTTACAATTCCTGTAAAAAAAATAATAAATAGGATGAATGTTTGGTTTAATTAATAATATTGTAAATTTGTAATGAATTATGAATAAATATTAGATTAGAAACTAAATTATTAGTAGTAAAGTTAAATGAATTATAAAAATACATTAGCATAGTTGAGATAAAATATAATTGATTCTTAGACCCTCAAATGACCAACTCGTCTATCTCCTTGAAGAATATTTGACAACTGATAATTTCCTATATATATATATA
>BQKN01066020.1:1690914-1716846 GCA_022839385.1 Asparagus kiusianus
TATATATATATATATATATATATATATATATATATATATATATATATTTATATTTATATTTATTTATTTATTTATTTATTATGTATTATGGTAAGCTAAATATCAGGAAATTATCTTAGGAATTTTTTTTGTTACTACTATATAAGGAATTCAAGTAATTGTTGGGACTTCCTGACAACAAATAAATTTTTTTGAATTTGTTAGAGAATATAATTCATAAATGTGCCTTCTGTAATTATTATATATGGAAAGCGCCTAAAAATTAGGAAATGGCATTCAATTTTATGAAAGAATTAAGAAAATATTTAGAAAAATAAAAATTAATGTTTAAACGGATAATAATTATGAAGATGAAAGGATCGACAGTTGAGATTTATGATAGGTGACAGAAGAATGTGTAAATAGAATTGTTGGCATGGCAATCTCTAGGAGGGTTTGAGGAGGAAGGTTTTGTCTTAATGTATACATATAGTAACAAATTATATAAATGAGGATTTTAGCCCATGCTAAACACGATCATACCTTTCTAATTCAATATCTTTATTATACTTTAAGAATTTCAAAGACACTTGTCTCATTAAACTACTAGTTACCGTAAGTGTTAAGGGAATTTGCCTTGTTCTTCACCTGAAAACTTTTCTCAATGGTTTCTTCCTCCTCTCTTTCGATACAAATACAAATTTTCTAATAAGAGGTTGCATGATGGAGATTTTAAGGAAACATTAATTATAAGAAGAACAAAGACAATTGTACTATAAAAAACATAAGTTATGCATTAACTATATCTCTCAATCATGGGAACGTTGCATAATAAAAACAAACAAAATAGCATGCCAAAATAATTAGGTGAATAACAAACATCTATCATAAATCTAATATATTATTAGTAAATACTAAAATCTCAAAATATAAACAAACAAATGAAAACAATTGGATACCTAATAGCATGTCTTCCACCATTAAAAATAACACCAAGCCCTTCATTCTCAAGAGTGCCCTTTGTTCTTGGAAGGGATTTTGGTGATCATGGCTGAAGGATGGAATATAGGCGGTGAACAGTTTTAGGTTTGATTTCGAATGGAGGAGGAAGGCGATGGTGGAGGGATTTTGCTTCAAAAGAAGGGCAAAGACATGAATTTTCTCGTGATCATGATTTTGTGGGAGAGTTACAGAGAGTTTTCTTCTTCTTCTTGTTCGCTTGCTTTCTTTCTTTCTTTCTTGGGAAAAATGTGCCAATGTCCCAAAAAAATAAAGTGATTATGACCAGGTCCCCCGTATTATTTTTATGTGACAAAGCCCCCAATACATGAAATAATTATCTTTCAGCCCCTATTTACCTTTTCAAGACAGCACAAGGAGAAACTATTTACCTAAACCCTAAAATGCCCTTGTCTGCCCTTCCAAGACAGCACAAGGAGAAACTATTTACCTATAACTTGTTTGACCAGTTGCAGGAAGCGCAGTATTTCTCGAAGATTGATCTTCGTTCTGGCTATCATCAGTTGCGGGTTCGGGAGATGGATATTCCCAAGACCGCCTTTCTTACTAGATATGGATCTTTTGAATTCTTGGTCATATCATTTGGGTTGACCAATGCACCCGCGGTATTCATGGACTTGATGAACCGGGTTTTTCATCCCTTCTTAGATCAGTTTATGATTGTTTTCATTAATGATATTCTTATCTACTCGAGATCGGAGGTAGATCACGAGGAGCATCTACGGATAGCGTTGAGGACTCTTCAGGAGCATCAGTTATATGCTAAGTTCAGCAAGTGCGAATTTTGGCTTTCAGAAGTCAGATTTCTTGGCCACGTCATCAGTAGAGAGGGCATAGCAGTAGACCCGGCTAAGGTCATGGCAGTTCTTGATTGGGAGCCACCGAAGATGGTGACAGAGATTCGCAGCTTTTTGAGTTTAGCTGGATATTACAGGAAGTTCATTCAGGACTTCTCAAAGATTGCAACGCTGATTTCACACCTTACGAAGAAGGGTGTACAGTTTATATGGAGCATGGAGTGCCAGAAGGCCTTTGATATTTTAAAGGCTAAGCTGACTACAGCGCCGGTTTTGACTATTCCGAGCAGCGACAGGACATTCGTCGTATATACAGATGCATCGTTGGCAGGCTTAGGAGGCGTATTGATGCAAACTCAGAGGGTAGTAGCTTATATCTCAAGGAAGTTGAGGGTACATGAGCAGAACTATCCCACTCATGACTTGGAATTAGCAGTAGTGGTATTTGCACTGAAGTCATGGAGGCACTACTTATATGGAGTGCAGTTTGAGTTGTTCACAGACCATCAGAGTCTGAAGTACCTCTTTTCTCAGAAGGAACTCAATCAGAGACAGAGGAGGTGGGTTGAGTTTATCAAGGACTACGAGTTCATGATCCGATATTATCCGGGGAAGGCGAACGTCGTAGCAGATGCCTTAAGCAGGAAGCGTCGACATCGGGTTTCAACTTTGAGGTGTTCATTACATCGGGATCTTATCACTCTTAGCCAGTTTGATTTTAGACCCGAGATTGGAGGAACCAGTGCATTTTTAGGAGCTATATCAGTGCAGCCATCTTAGAGTGACAAAGTTGTCAGATCTAAGTTGGGAGACTCTTGGATTTAAATCCGAAAGGAGGAGATTTCCAAGGAGCCTAAAACTGATTGGATCATTGGGGCAAATGGAGGACTCCGGATGAAGGGTAGGCTAGTCATGCCAGCCAGTGCCGAGCTGAAGAGAGAGTTACTTGATGAAGCTCATCGTACTCGGTACACAGTACATCCACGGACTACTAAGATGTACAAAGACCTGAAGAGATACTTTTGGTGGAGTGGTATGCGAAGGGAGATTTCAGAGTATGTGGCTAATTGTTTTACCTGTCAGTAGGTGAAGGCAGAGTATCAGAGACCGGCAGGAACACTTCAACCTTTACCCATTCCAGAGTGGAAGTGAGCAGACATTTCTATGGACTTCATTGTAGAGTTGCCGAAGTCAAAGAAGGGGAATGATTCAGTTTGGGTGATTGTATACCGGTTGACGAAGTCGGTACATTTCATTCCAGTGAGGACTACCTATACCGCCGAGGCATATACGAGGATATTTATCCGGGAGATAGTTCGACTTCATAGAGTTCTAGACACGATTGTATCGGATCGAGGTTCGGTGTTCACTTCGTACTTTTGGAGGAGTTTTCAGGACTCTTTTGGCAGCAGACTATCATTCAGCAGTGTTTTCCACCTACAGACAGATGGTCAGACAGAGAGAGTAAATCAAGTGTTGGAAGACATGTTGCGGGCTTGTGTCATTGACTTTCAAGGCAGCTGGGAGGATCACATTCCATTGATAGAGTTCGCTTATAACAACAGTTATCAAGCGACAATTAGTATGGCTCCGTATGAGGCATTGTACGGGAGACCCTGTAGATCACCGATATGTTGGGCAGAGCCGAAGGATAGCTTAATGCTTGGACCAGAGCTGGTAAAGCAGACTACCGAGATGGTAGCATTGATCAGGGAGCGGATGTAGGCGTCTAAAAATGCCTATGGGTGTCCGCACACGGCTCGAGACAGAGAGAAGATGATAAACGTCGTTATTAGAGTCACAAGAGCTCGACAAACACATGAAGTGAGTCGAGGGGTCATACGAAGCAACGGAACTTCGAAATAATGGAAACGAGAGCTGATCGGGAACCCCGCATCGTTTACAAAAGGTGGAGCACCCCTCGTGTCCCATTTATTCCACATATGATTCAATCATGGGACCCTGTAGATCTCCTCGTCGGCTTACCAACGCATCTTGAATTGCCTCATTCTGAGGTCGGATGAGTGAGTTAAGGCTGTTACAGTAACCGCGGGTCGGAATTCTGCTACAGTAACAGCGGTCGGATTGAGTCCTACAGTAGCGCGGGTCGGATTGAGTGCTACAGTAACAGCGGTCGGATTGGGTGCTACAGTAGCGCGGGTTGGATTGGTGCAACAGTAATCGCGGGTCGGGCTGAGAGCTACAGTAGCGCGGGTCGGATTGAGTACTACAGTAACATCGGTCGGATTGGGTGCTACAGTAACCACGGGGTCGGATTAAGTGCTACAGTAACCGCAGGTCGGGCTGAGTGTTATAGTAACCGTGGGTCGGACTGATTGCTACAGTAACCACGGGTCGGATCCCGTCCGACCCGCGCTACAGTGATTTGACCCTCCCGCGCTATAGTGATCTGACTGTACAAAGAAGTAAAGTTTTGACCATCCTACGATTTGAATCTGAAAAATCTCAAAACATTAAAGTTGTAGATCTCTTTGTCATCTTTCCAACGCATCTTGAATCAGCTTAATCGGAGGTCGTACGAAAGAGTTAAGATGAAAATACCGAAGATTTCTCAAACTGACCCGAGCAGCGGCGGGTCGGATCAGTCCGACCCGAGCAGCGGCGGGTCGGATCAGTCCGACCCGCGCGGTGGCGGGTCGGATCAGTCTGACCCACGCCCACGCGGGTCACATCAGTCCGTCTCGTGCCCAGAACTACCTGTAACATTCAAAATGTGTTTTTAGGCTGTTTCGATCGGTTTCTTCTGTTCCAGAGGTTCATAACTGCCTAGATATCATCCCCAAACGTGGTTAATTAGTTATTAACTGAAGATAAGGCCAAGTCACTCATTCTCATCCACACCGTATCCAGAGCTCTATAAATACAAGCCTAGGGTAGGGCCTCCTTTCAGCGAGAGGATTAATTATCAAGACGAGGAGGTGCTACCGGATTGAGGGGTCAAAGGAGCACGAATTTCAGCGAGGGTGGACAGATCTTGGCGAGTTCTTCAGCATAAAGAAGGAGAGTTCGAGAGATCCGAAGCTCGTGCCCGTCCATTCCTTGAGATCAGGCTTGGTCTTGATCTCGGGAAGAGTTCTGATTTCGCTTGGTCGATCTTAGCGCTTCAAATCAAATACTTCATCGGTGAAGGCGAAGCTCTGCCGAATTTTTCATCAACCGGATCCAGATCAAAGGCGGTCCACGGATATCAAAATCCCCGGCATAAGCAAAGTTCCCACTCAAGCAGAAGACCGATAAACGATCTCTGCATTTGTTTGACGAGAGTTGTATTTTTCGTTTTCATTGTGTAAAAGTCTTATAAAAATACTATCTTTTTGTTTTTATTGTAACGACTGAAGTTGTAATGAATACCGTAATAAATACATCAATTTTCGACGCAAATAAACTGGCGACCACAGTGGGAGCCAACGGTCTCGCTGCTGTCGTGTCGCAACCGATGATTAAGATCCCAGTTGAAAAAGTGGTCGAATACGAGTTCGACCAACTGAAGTTTGAGGAATATCTGTCATCCTCCTCCTCCAGATCCTTCGCCTCTCGCGAGCGCAGGAAGATCAAGACCCCCATTGCTGCGGTAGCTGAACCTCGCAACGCCTTTCCGGCTTCTAACGAGGTCGGATCTGCAGATCTGAACCCCTCCTCAATAAAGGAGTTGAGTACTGAAGGCGCAGCAATCCTATCGAAGAGGGCACGTCAAAGGCGACGTCAACGCCTCACGCGTTAGCTTGCTAAGGCTTTGGAACCGATAGACGGAATCCGTTATGAGGCGGATCTAAAATTCAAATAGCATCAAGCGACCCAACAGTGATCAGATGTCCTCCCCTCTAAACCAACCGCAAGTGAATGGGTCCAAGTCAAAAGGATCCGTTCAACTCTGGAGGAATGAATCCAAAAGCGCCACGCATTGCTTACGCACACACGGATTCTTGCACAAAAGGCCAAAAGGTTGCAGAGGGAAGAAGTGGAAAAGAAGCCACAAAAACTGTACAAAGTTTGGAGGCCAAAGTCCAAGACGGTGGTCAAAAAGATCGAGAAAAACGGGTCGCTCAAATCCGACCCTCCAAATCGCGGGTCACTTGGATCCGACTCTCCACTTCGCGGGTCACTTGGATCCGACCTACCAATTCGCGGGTCACTTGAATCTGACCCGCCAATTTGTAGGTCACTTGAATCCGACCCGCCAATTCGTAGTTCACCCAGATCCGACCCGCTAATTTGCAGGTCACTCGAATCCAACCCGCCAATTCTCAGGTCATCCAGATCCGACCCGCCAATTCGTAGGTCACTCGAATCCGACCCTCCAAGCTGCGGGTCACCCAAATCTGACCCTCCGACTCGTGGGTCACCCAAACCTGACCCGCGCCAGAGTCAATGCAGAAGACGTTATGCACATGTTTTGTCGATCCCTTCGAGTTCCGCACCTCCGGCGGAGCACCGTGACAGCGTGGATTTGTCCCGATTCAAGGTGAGGACAGTCAATCGCCTGGGTCCTTTGCAAGAGGATCGAGGCAAAGTTCTGAGCGAAGAACGCTTGGGTCTGGTGACTGAACCCTGAGCAACTCGTCAAGCTGGGTGTCGCACACGCCCTCGCAACAATAACAAGCCTTCTCATAAAGGGGAAACTCCAGTTTCCACCCGTCTGGGGGTGTGTATTCAAAACCAGGAGCCTGTTGAGATCTTGCGCTCCCAAAAGCGTAGTTCTAAACACGTGACTCTTGAGAACGCTAATAAAGCGGCAAATCCCCTGAAAGAAACGTATTCATCTGACGATGACAATGTTATACCTGGGGAGTTATGCGAACACACGATATGTTGCTCCGGTCATCTGACCGACGAGTTGTACTATCGGGATGGGGGTACGAACAAATATCATAAGAGAAGTACCCGGGAAGCGAACCCTCGCTGTCAGTGTGCTAAGATTATCAGGGCAGTATTATCAGCGTGTAGCTGCCCTAAGACCGTTCTACAGAGGGTCTCGGTATTCGAGAGGATCTCTAATGGAGCGACTAAGCCCAAGCCAAAATGTTTTCGCGAGAAACAATCGGCCATTAAAGGTGATGAACTTCCGGAAGTCATAATAAATATGACTGATAAGGGAAAGTCGGTTCAACCTTCTAGCTCTGACCCGCTTGTATCGCATCGTCTAACCCGGTTACGATCAGGAACTATTAGACAAAGGGATTATCAGAGAATGCAGAGGGGATTATCCTCGGATGACGAAGCGTCAGATGCCAACTCTGCAGTCGCTTCTGATAATATGGTATCTAGTCCGGGACAATCCTGGGAAGTGTTTATGATTAACACCGAGGAAGTAGCCAAAATGGTTGAGGATGCCTTGGCCAAGTAGAAAGAGGCATTCAAGATCGAAATGGAAATGACTATACTACGAATGAGGGAAGAGCATGACCAACAAATTCGGGCTTTGTCCAATCAGTTCGGTGAATCCAGCCGTCGTAACTGTGCTGACCAAGTAGGTAGCGATTCAGATGTGGATGAACCTCTCGATGCTGAGAACCCTCCAGTTGACCAAAATGCTGGGGGTGGTCCTACCAATAATGACAACACTGGGAGTGGCCCCGTTATTCCTCTTAAGAATCGTCTAAGCCCCGATACGAGTGAGGATGAGAAAATAAAAGATCTCGAGAGAAAAATCAATGCTCTGATGTCTGCTCGAGAGGTGAAAAGGACCGGCATTCCGTGTCCCTATCCAAGAGAGTGGGATTCAATAGCATACCCGGTGAAGTTCAACCTGATTAACTTCACGCCGTTTGACGGGAAGGGTTCGCCCACTTAACATCTGATCTACTTCAAATCCCACCTGGGTATGATCTTCGGTAATGAAGCATTGATGGTTCGGTCATTCGTTGGCACCCTTCACGGGCCCGCCTTTAATTGGTACCGCCGTTTCAAGTCTGGAAGTATCAACAGCTAGGACGACCTGGAGAACCTGTTCCTCGCTCATTTCTTTGACGATGATGTCGAGGTATCAATCAGGACACTTTTCGATGAGAAACAACCTCTCCTTGGATGTGTTGGAGGTTATGGGAGTAGCTCCGTCCAACAACTGGAAAGAGTTAAAGGTGCGCGGAGAGCGGGCTGAACGCTTCCTCAGAAGGAAGTAAGCCGAGAGAAGCCAATTGACGGCTAACTCTCCAAAATCAAATTTTGCCTCCCGTAGTAAAGGGAAAACACCTACAGCAGCTGTTGACGCTAATCAGACGTTACAACAGCAATCCCGAAGACAGCAGAAGACTTCGGGTTTAAGACTCCAAAAAGAGTACTCCTTCAAGGACTAAGACGTTCCAGTCATCTTCGAATCCCTCCTTGAAAACAACAAGATCAAGCTTCCACCTATCACAAATCAAGAGGAAGCTGATAACACTGCGGATCCAAAATACTGTGCGTACCACAGAAGGGTCCTTCATCCCACCAAGGATTGCTTTGCTCTCAAGAATAGCATCCAAACCTTGGTTGAAGCCAGCGTTATATCGCTCAATTAAGCCGAATGAACACTCCGAAGAGTATACGAGTATAAACTGCTTCTCAACACTCCGATAAGTATATGAGTATAAACTGCTTCTTAACACTCCGATAAATATATGAGTATAAACTGCTTCTTAATACTCCGACAAGTACACGAGTATAAACTGCTTCTCAACACTCCAATAGGTATATGAGTCTAAACTGTTTCTTACCGTTGACGGGAAGTTTCTGGAGAATTTTTATATGTAATATTCTTAAGGATAACCCGGTCATGTAACAGATTATAATGTCAAACCCAGTTTCGTAAGGAAAGCTAGGGGTGGATGATTCATGTAATGGAAAGTTCCCAGAAGAATGCTAAATTTAACTTTCTTAGGGATAACCTGATTTCTGAACACTCTTTTGCTGAGACGAGATTCGATCACTTCGTTGGATCAATCTTCCCTCACAAAACTCCCATTGGTGTTTGACGACTCACAGTCTTCCACTACAAAATCCCCCATCGATCAGACTAATTGACGGTGGAACCACCAAAATTCCTTTCGATTAAATCCACTCAAACTTTTGATGTGTCTGTGCACTTAACATTGACGTTTGTCAAACCCCTCCGTGTTAAGTATTTGTCAATTAACATCAGGAAACTCCTCTGAGTGATTTGTACAAGTTAACACTCTCACTGTAATTTGTACTCCCACTCTCACTGTCTACCTGGTCAAACCTTCCTGCAGTTAGGACCATAACTAAAACCTCCTCTCGATTCCTCCAATGAACGAGAGGCCCACAAATCGAGCGATCAAACCTTCCTACCGTTAGGATCGTCTCAAACCTCCCACCCGGTCAAACTTTCCTACAGTTAGGGCCAAAACCAAAATCCCCTCTCGATTCCCCCAATGAATGAGAGTTCCACTTTTAATCGAATGATTAAACCTTCTTACAGTTAGGGTCATCTCAAACTCCCACTTGGTCAAACCTTCCTACAGTTAGGGCCAAAACCACAATTCACTCTCGATAAATGAGGAATTCACCTTTAGTTCGATAATCAAACCTTCCGACTGTTAGGATTATTCGAATCTTTCGATTCTCGGAGTGGAGATCCCACACCTAGTTTCACTCTTCAGATTCTCAAGGTAGAGATCCCACTTTGAGTTTCCTTTGCACTGGAGATAGAATATAAAATTCTTCCTCTTCGGTTTCAGGAGATAAAATATAAAATTCTTCCTCTCCCATTTTGGCTTCATCTTTGCCCCAAGATAAGACACAATATTTCAACATTATAACTTCCTAATCCGCACCTTACACATGCGGGAAACTTTATCTTGACTCCTAAATAGAGATAAGCCTACGTCTAACACGCGTTGCCGGTTTAGTCTTTCACCGATTAAAAAAGACACTAGAATCCAAGTCTGGGGAATTTCATCTCGACTCCTAAATAGAGATAAGTCAACACCTGACACGTGTTGTTGGTTAGTTCTTAACCGTAAAAATGACAAAAACCCACATATTCGACATTGTGGCAGGTTGTTATTCATAACACCAAAATCCGCGCCTTACACGTGTGGGGAATTTTATCTCAACTTCTAAATAGAGATAAGTCAACACCTTACACGTGTTGCCGGTTTAGTCTTTCACCGATTGAAGAAGACACCAGAATTCTAGTCTGGAGAATTTGATCCTGAAGCCTAAGTAAGGATAAGTCAGCGCCTAACAAGCATTGTCAGTTAGTTCTTAACCGTAAAAATGACAAAAGCCCACACATTCAACATTGTGGCAGGCCATTATTAATAATGCCAAAATCCGCGTCTTACACGCGTGGGGAATTTTATCCCAAAATCCTAAGTATGGATAAGTTAACGCCTAACACGCGTTGCCGGTTTAGTCTTTCACCGATTAAAGAAGACACCAGAATTCTAGTCTGTAGACTTTTATCCCGAAGCCTAAGTAGGGATAAGTCAGCGTCTAACACACGTTGCCGGGTAGCCTATTCCCGTAACAATGGTAAAGTCTACGTATTCAATAATCGTAGCATCAAGTCTGAGGGAGTTCATTCCTTTAGCACAACGTCACATGCGGAACGGACTTAAAACAATCAGTATGCTAGCCCGACTCAAACGGTAGTCGGTAAAGGCTCATCAAACCCGTTGATGGCTGAGAATTTGCCAAAAAATCTATAAATGCGAGTCATTGACGCACCAACTCTGTTAGTTGGTCTCGTGACTCGAGTATCCAACAACATCAAGATAAAATCCACACATGTAGATGAATCAGCCTTAACAGTTGGTCCTGCAGCCTAAAATTTGGGACCGTCATGCTCCAATACCTTAAGAGCTTAAACTGTGTAGACTTTAACAAAAGTCAACGCCGCACAACGCGTTATAGTAAAGATCGATGCCGGTCAACGCATCAACAATCTCGCCAAATTAAGGCAAACGATGATTTCAGGGAGTTCAATCAGATTCAGATATGAATTTCTAACAAAGATGATCAGTTTAAAGTCAACTCAATGGCACGAGCTAAGTTCGGAAACTTACACACCAATCTCAGTTTAAGATTTTGACAACGGTCAGACGATAAACATAGTGTCGGAAGAACTTCATCTATTCGACGAAACAATGAATAGATGGAAGGCTGAAGAAGTTAAGAATTGAGGTAATTCAAGGTCACTCTACGAAATTGAGGAGATGTCTTATCTTATCCAAAGCATTCCAGACTCCTCTATAAAAGAATGAGTCTGAAATACTTTGGAGGGGGTATCTGTAGGCGTCTAAAAATACCTATGGGTGTCCGCACACGGCTTAAGACAGAGAGAAGATGATAAATATCATTATTATAGTCACAGGAGCTTGACAAATACATGAAGTGAGTCGACGGGTCATACGAAGTAACGGAACTTCGAAATAACGGAAACGAGAGCTGATCGGGAACCCCGCGTCGTTTACAAAAAGTGGAGCACTCCTCGTGTCCTATTTATTCCACATATGATTCAATCATGGGAGCCTGTAGATCTCCTCGTCGGCTTTCCAACGCATCTTGAATCGCCTCATTCCGAGGTCGGATGAGTGAGTTAAGGCTGTTACAGTAACCGCGGGTCGGAATTCTGCTACAGTAACCGTGGGTCGGATTGAGTGCTACAGTAGCACGGGTCGGATTGAGTACTACAGTAACAGCGATCGGATTGGGTGCTAGTTTTTTTAGCCTTTTCTAGTTTTAGGTTTTCGGTCTTTTTGCCTTGTTTTCTCTTGGCTTTGGGGTTCTTATAAATACCCCCACATATCCTCAGTTTTATTCAACCAAGAGAATTGTTTAAAACAAGTTTAAGGGTATTTTGTGTTTGTTTAAAAGAGTGTTTAACAGTTTTGATTGTGAAGCAATTTTCACAAGAGCTTGAGGAAGATCATCAATTGTGTTTGAGCATCCAACTCTTCTCCCTCTCTCTCTTGATCTATAGAGAAGTTTTTCTAAACTCTTATCTAACTATTTATTTGTTTGTTTTTCATTTCCTTAAAACTAGATTTAATTGAGTTTAGTTTGTTTTATTAAATCTCATTGTTACACACACCCACTTGTAGGCATCTAAAAACGCCTATAGGTGTCCGCACACAGCTCGAGACGGGGAGAAGACGATGAACGTCATTGTCCGAGTCTAAGAGGATTATCTAATACCGACAAGCGCATGAAGCAAAACGGCGAAAAAAGTGCCCGACGTGCCTGTCAGGCGGATCCAAAGTGCCCGACGCACCTGTCAGGTAGATCCAAAGTACCCGCCGCGCGTCGGTCAGCTCCAAGTGACCGAACGTATTCATCAGTCAGCTCGTGCGTGTTGGTCAGCTCCAAGTACCATAAAGAACCTAACGAGCGCATGAAACAAGTTAACAAATCATTCAAGTCAACGGAATGATGAAATATGCAATACAAGTCCGGAGAAGTCAGAAAGTGTCAAACACCTCAAAGTGATCCGCAAAAAGAAGAGGCATTTAGACTATTCTACAATTTGAATCTGAGGAAACTAAAAAGATAAAAGTTGCAGGTATCTTCGTCAGCTTTCCAACGCATCATGAACTAGCTCAATCCGAGGTCGGACAAAAGAGTTAAGACTAAAATACTTAAGGTGTCTCAAACTAACCCTCGCGGCGGCGGGTAGGATCCATCCGACCCGCGCGGCGACGGGTCGGATCCTTCCGACCGGCGCGATGGCGGGTCAGATCCATTCGACCCGCACGGCGGCGGGATGGATCCATCTGACCCGCGCGACGACGGGTCGTATCCTTCTGACCCGCGCCCACGCGGGTCACATCAGTCCGTCTCGCACCCAGAATTGTCCGTAATCTCCAAAACACGTTTTTAGGCTGTTTCAATCGGTTTTTTCTATTCTAGAGTTTATTAACTGCCTAGATATCATCTACAAATATGGTTAGACCGTTATTAACTAAAGATAAGGCCAAATCACTCATTCTTACCCAAAAACTCCCTAACAAAGCCTATAAATACAGGCCTAGGGGCTCAATTCACAAGGGCGGAATATTATCAAGAGGACGAGGTGCTACCGGATTGAGGAGTCAAAGGAGCACGAATTTCAGAGGAGGCTAACTAGTCTCGGTGAAGTTATTCAGCATAAAGAGGGAGAGTTCGAGAGATCTGAAGCCCCATCTGTCCGTTCCTTGAGATTATGCTTGGTCTTAATCTCGAGAAGAGCCGTGATCTCGCTTGGTAGGGATCATCGCTGCATTGATTACTTCCTTCGTGAAGTAAGAGCTTTGATCAACTTAATCTATCAACCGGATCTGATCCGCGGTGATCCACGGATATCGACGTCCCCGGTACAGGCAAAGATCTCACGCAAGCAGCGGGTGATAAACGTTCGTTGCGCTGTTTGAAAAGAGTTGTAATTTTACATTTTCATTGTATAAGCGGATCTTATAAAAAGATCTACTTTTCTCGATTATTTGAGTTTATTGTAACGACCAAAGTTGTAATAGATTCGAAGCAATAAAAACATCAACTTTTGACCCAAACAAGCTGGCGACCACAGTGGGAGCCAACAGTCTTTCTGCGAAGGTTATCGTGTCGCAACCTCGGATCCAGATCCCGGTTGATGAAGAGGTCGAGTATGAGTTCGACCAACAGAAGTTCGAGGAATATCTGTCGTCCTCCTCTTCCAGATCCTCCACCTCTCACAAGCGCAAAAAAATCAACGTCCCCATTGCTGCGGTAGCTGCACCTTGCAACGCCCCTCTGGCCTTCAACGAAGCCGGATCTACAGATCTGAACTCCTCCTCAATCAAGGAGTTGGGTACTGAAGGCATGCCTATTTTATCGAAAAGGGCACGCCAAAGGTAGCGTTAATGACTTGCGCGTCGATTTGCTAAGGCTGCGAAGCCAGTTGACGGGATTCGCTATGAAGCGGATCTGAAGTCCAGATGGCGCCAACTCCCTCAACAGCAAACAAATGGCCTCTTCTCCAAGCCAACGACGAATGAATGGGTCCTCGTCAAAAGGACGCGTTCAACCCTCGAAGAACGCATCCAGAAGCACCGAGCACTACTTGCACACGCGTGAATTCTTGTGCAAAAGGCACAAAAGATGCAGAAAAAGGACATAGCCAAGAAACAACCAAGACTGCATCAAACTTGAAGGCCAAAGTACGAAATAGTGGTGTAGGCTGTCTAAAAATCACAACAGATAGCCAATCCCCATCAAATACCAATGATGGAAGTTACAATCTGACGACTTTCAGAAGGTTACAATTTGAAGACTTTCATGTAGATCGATGAAGGTTACAATAAGCTCTAATCAACAGCCTTCACAATAAAGATCGAGAGTTACAATCTGACGCCTCTTATATTTTCGAGGAGCCAAGACGAAGATTACTGAACAATGGTCTTTACAACGCTCTACAGAAGAAGCTATAAGTCATTAGCTCCTTCTAAAATATGGAATTCACCCTCGCATTTCAATTCCTGAAACGCAGGTGACCCCCGCGTTTCCAAGCTTCAACAAGCAAAACGCAAGCGACCCTCGCGTTTCCAAGCTTCAACAAGCAAAAAGCAAGCGACCCCCGCGTTTCGAACCTTCAGCAAACGAAATGCAAGCGACCCCCGCTTTTCCAACCTTCAGACTCCAAAACGTGGGTGGTCCTCACGTTTTTCGACACCCAGCGGGTATCCAACTCTGCGTCTCCAATCCTATGACGCGGAGTTAGGGTCCTGAACGCCAACTTGGGCGTTGTTTGACTCGTTCAACACAATCCGTTGAAGGCTGAGGGTTTGCCAAAAATCCTAAGTCTACGTCTAACACACGTCACCGGGTAGTCTATTCCCGTGAGAAAGATGAAGTCTACGTATTCAATATCGTAGCACTAAGAGAGTTAACTCTCTTAGCACAATGTTAAGTGCAGAACGGACTTAAATAATCTGCATGCTAGCCCGACTCAAACGGTAGTCGTAAAGGCTAATTAAACCCGTTTATGGCTGAGAATTTGCTAAAAATTCTATAAATGCGAGTCATTGACGCATCAGCTTCATCAGTTGGTCTCGTGGCTTAAGCATCCAACAACTTCGGGATAAGATCCATATCTGCAGACGAAACAACTTTAATAGTTGGTCCTGTAACCCAAAATTTAGGACCGCCACGCTCCAATGCCTTAAGAGCTTAAACTGTGTAGACTTCAGCAAACGTACGAGTATAAACTGTGTTAACGCCGGTCGACGCATTACAAAGAAAGTCAACACCGAACAACGCTTTACAATAAAGGTCGATGTCGGTCAACGCATCGCTAATTTTGCCAAAATAAGGCTAAGGAAAAATTCCAGATTAAAGGATGATTCCAGGGAGTTCAATCACATTCGGATACAAACTTCTGACAAAGATGATCAGTTCAAAGTCAACTCAATGACACGAGCCAAGTTCAGAAGCTCACACACCAACATCAGTTCAAGACTTCAACAATGGTCAGACGATAAACGTAGCGTCGGAAGAACTTTATCTATTCGACAAGATACTGAATAGACTGAAGGCTGAAGAAGTCGAGAATTAAAACAGTTCACATGTCCCTCTACGAGATTGAGGAAAGGGCCTATCTTATCCAAAGCATTCCAGACTCTTCTATAAAAGAATGAGTCTAAAATACTTTGGAGGGGGTATCTGTAGGCATCTAAAAATGCCTATAGGTGTCCGCACATAGCTCGAGACGGAGAGAAGACGACGAACATCGTTGTCCGAGTCTAAGAGGATTATCTGACGCCAACAAGCGCATGAAGAGAAACGACGAATAAAGTGCCCGACGTGCCTGTCAGGCGGATCCAAAGTGCCCGACACGCCTGTCAGGTAGATCCAAAGTACCCGTCGTGTGCCGGTCAGCTCCAAGTGACCAAACGCATTCATCAGTCAGCTCGCACGCATCGGTCAGCTCCAAGTGCCATAAAGAACCTAATGAGCGCATGAAACAAGTTAACAAAGCATGCAAGTCAACGGAATGACGAAATACGCAATACAAGTCCGGAGAAGTCAGAAAGTGTCAAACACCTCAAAATGGTCCGCAAAAATAAAAGGCATTTAGACCATGCTACAATTTGAATCTAAGGAAAATCAAAAGATAAATATTGTAGGTATCTTTTTCATCTTTCCAACGCATCTTGAACCAGCTCAATCTGAGATAGGATGAGAGAGTTAAGACCAAAATACCGAAGGTGTCTCAAACTGACCCGCGCGGCGGCGGGTCGGATCCATCCGACCCGCGCGGCGGCGGGTCGGATCCATCCGACCTGCGCGGCGGCGGGTCGGATTCTTCCGATCCGCGTGGCGACGGGTCGGATCAATCTGACCTGCATGACAGCGGGTCAGATTCATCCGACCCTCGTGGCAGCGGGTCGGATCCTTCCTACCCGCGCCTACGAGGGTCACATCAGTCCGTCTCGCGCCCAGAACTACCCGTAACCTCCAAAACACATTTTTAGGCTCTTTCGATCGGTTTCTTCTATTCCAGAGGTTTCTAACTGCCTAGATATCATCTACAAATGTGGTTAGGCCGTTATTAACTAAAGATAAGGCCAAATCACTCATTCTTACCCGAAAACCCCCCAACGAAGCCTATAAATACAGGACTCGGGGCTCAATTCACAAGGGCGGAATATTATCAAAAGGACGAGGTGCTGCCGGATTGAGAAGTCAAAGGAGCACGAATTTCAGAGGAGGCCAACTAATCTCGACGAAGTTCTTCAGCATAAAGAGGGAAAGTTCGAGAGATCTGAAGCCTCGTCCGTCCGTTCCTTGAGATTAGACTTGGTCTTAATTTCGAGAAGAGCCGTGATCTCGCTTGCTCGGGATCATCGCTGTAGCGATTACTTCCTTCGTGAAGTAAGAGCTTTGATCAACTTAATCTGTCAACCGGATCTGATCCGCGGGAGTCCACGGATATCGACGTCCCCGGCACAGGCAAAGATCTCACGCAAGCAGTGGCTGTTTGACAAGAGTTATAATTTTACATTTTTATTGTATAAGTCGATCTTATAAAAAGATCTATTTTTCTCACTTATTTGAGTTTATTGTAATGACCAAAGTTGTAATAGATTCGAAGCAATGAAAACATCAACTTTTGACCCAAACACCACTTGAGCTTCTAGTATTTTCATACATAGTATAATTGGGGCTGTGAGAGTTTGTAACATTGAGTTATGCTTAATTGTGTTCTCATCTATTGTAGAGAACAAATTTATATTTATGAGCCTAATTGTGAGTTGCACATTGTATTACACTTGGACACCGAGAGAAGTGGTTGGTGAGAGACGAGATCGGTTCCAAGAGGAGTGGGTCGGTAATAAAGCCTAGTGAGAGGTGGTAATTCCAAAAACTTAAGGAAGGTGACACGGGTTAGGCCAACACTTAGAGGGTGTGAAGTGTAATTGCAAGTGTGTAAGTTGTAAAGCTTTCGGTGAACTAGAAATCTGATTATTGTATTGTGAGGATTCACTTTGTATTATACTAGTACACCAAGAGGAGTGTGTGGTGAGAGACGGGGTCATCCCAAGAGGAGTGGGATTGGTGGTAATGCCTAGAGAGAGGTTGTAATTCCTAACACTTGAGGGAGACACGAGCTAGAGACCAACACTTGAGGTGGTAGTTAGTGTGTTTACATTGTGAGTGTTGTAAAGTTTTCGGTGAGCTAGAAAACCGAGTGTGAGGTGTAAACATTTTTCGGGTGATCGTTGAAAACCCGGTGCGATAGTGGATTTCTCCCGGAAGTGGGGAGCGGAGACGTAGGAGTAGGACGGAAGGTCCGAACTCCGTGATCATATTGCTTGTTTGAGTTTGGCTTAGCATGCTTATATTTGTGTTCATCTTTATTGCCATTATCTCATTGTTTGCTTCATCCACTATATTGTTTATATCTTGTTTTACCCTTGTGTTAGTTTTATATCCATGCATATATCTTTTGTTGTATCTCATTGCTAGGATATATTTATTAATAAGTTTTAAATTGGCATAAATCGGATTAGATTAGTATAAACCCTATTCACCCTCCTTTAGGGTTCTTTCCTAGTGGCATTAGGGTGCTTTCAAGTTTCTCATCAAAACTGACAATTATATAATTGGGATGCTTCACATACATAGAATTAATCCTTATCGATATCAAACCCTTTTCGCGCACTTAATTCTTGGTGGCATCAAAAATTTTCCAGAATTGTAACATAAAAAATCCTTAAACTTTTTATTCCTGTTGAAATCACAATCCTTAACTAAATAAAACCAAATCAAAATTAGGGCAAACCAGCTCAAGTCTTCTCCTTTGTGAGCTTATAAATGAGAAGCAAGATTCCGGCAGCGTGACATGCCTCGACGGTGACGAAGAGGTTCTTGTAGTCTCCGACGACGGATCGGATGAAGACGAGGGCAGTGATTCCGGCGGCGACGCAGAGGAACGCCTTCACCTTCGCCGATTGCCGGCGAAACCGTCCTGATATTAGACTCAGCGGCCTCTTCGAACCCCTCATTGTCGATTTTGAGAAGAAAATTTGAATCAAAATTCAAAATTTAGAGAATTTTTTTGGGAAATGGGGTTATTTTTGGTGAGGATTTTCAGGGGGAGGGGGGTATTCCTTCTCCACATTAGGGTTTTAGATACTTTTTATGGATTTACTAAATGTTTGAGTGAAAACTAGAGTTTCGAATTTGGGTTCTCGAGCTGACGAAGGTGATGAGTTTTCAGCATGAGAAGAGAGAAGAGAGAGAGAGGGCAGACAAGGGCATTTTAAGGTTTAGGTAAATAGTTTCTCCCTGTGCTGTCTTGGAAAGGTAAATAGGGGCTAAAACATAATTATTTCATGTATTGGGGGCTTTGTGAGATAAAAAATAATACGGGGGGGCCTGGTCACAACCACTTTATTTTTTGGAGCCTTGACACATTTTTCACTTCTTTTTTTTTTTTTTTGAGATTAAGAGACTTAGAGAATTGATTTGTTATAGATTTGATAGTACTTAATTACAAATATTGTAATGTGGAGGAGGGCGAAAGGGGAATTTGTTTTTGACAATTTTGTTTCTAGAATTTGTTGGAATTTTTAGCTAATTAATACACATGTGTTCCACTTGAATTTCAAATTAAAATTATTTTAATTTATGGTTGGTTGTAAATTAAAGATTTTTTTATCTCAAATTAAAGATATTTGAAACTCAAAATAATTCAAATAATGGTTACCTATAAATTTGGTTAAATTTTTAATTCAAATTAGGGTAAATATTAACAATAATGTGATCATTAAGATTTTATGTCAATTTATCTAATATTAAATTCGAATTTATTAATTTAAATCTTCATTTGAATTTTCAAATTTAAAAGCATCAACAAGATAACTACATTTGGCAAAGGGGGCCACGTGTCAATTATAAAATTGTTTAGATTTCAGTAAGTGGCTAGATGATGTTCGCCCCCTGTTATTTATATTTATCAGAGGAAAATCTTACGTGACATCGTGTAGTATGTTTGAGGTCATCTAGTTTTACTTTAGAGCAAGTGCATCAAGCTCCCAATTGGGAGTCCTAGTCAGCAAGCTCTCAAGAGCTCTCAAGCATTTTAGAATAAAAAATTAAAAAATTAAGCCTTGGGAGGCACTCCTTCTTTTATGGAGCTCCAACAAGCTCCTAGTTAGGAGCTCCAACAATATCAAAAAACCCCCTCTTCTATTTTAATATTTTACCCATTACTTTCAATTATATTTAAACCTCTTGTATTTTGTATTTTATTTCTAACCGTTGGATACGGCCTTCGAGGGAGCGCACACGGTCTTCGTGGTAACCTGCGGCTTTCGGGGTAACGTACACGGTCTTCGAGGTAACCCGCTGTCTTCGAGGTTGGGCACGAAGTTCGAGGTATCGCAGACTTTGACCGTCAACCGACTGATTCCTATAAAATTCGATGGCTTCTCTCCTTAACCCATCATCTCCCAGAATAAAATGTCTAGCTCATCTAGTTCTAGCAATGATGAAATGATGAAGACGTTCTTTCTTATGGGAGCTGCTGTCGTTGAGGAAGAAGAACAAGAGAAATGTTCAACTTCAGTTCAACACAAACGACGTATCGTGCTCCATCGAAACCGACTGGAAGGCCACAATCGGTTGTTCCAAGATTATTTTGCTGACGCACCAACCTATCCTCTTTATTATTTTCGTCAAAGATTCAGAATGTCGTGTTCGTTATTCCTTCGAATCCACGACGCAGTCGTCGAACATGACAAGTACTTCGTCCAAAAGAGGAATGGTGTTGGACAGTTAGGACTATCTAGTCTTCAAAAGATTACTGCAGCTATGCGGATGCTCGCATATGGAGCATCCGCTGACTCCGTTGATGACTACGTTCGGATCGGTAAAAGTACGTCGCTTGAGAGCGTGAAGAGGTTCGTTCGATCGATTATGAACATCTTTGGAGAGGAATACCTTCGTTCACCGACTAATGAAGACGTTGCACGCCTGCTCCAGGAAGGTTCACAACGAGGTTTTCCTGGTATGCTTGGGAGCATCGACTGCATGCACTGGACATGGAAGAACTGTCCAACTGCCTGGCAAGGTATGTATACTGGACATTTTCATGAACCTATAATTATTTTGGAGGCCGTAGCTAGCAAAGATCTTTGGATATGACATGCCTTCTTTGGACTGCCGGGGTCTCACAATGACCTTAATGTTCTACATCGTTCACCGGTTTTCGCACAACTTGCGGAGGGAAGAGCTTCACCGTGCAACTATACCGTCAATGGCCACGAGTATAATATGGGATACTATCTCGCCGACGAGATTTACCCAGAGTGGTCCATATTAGTGAAGACTATTCCGGCACCTTGAGGAAACAAGCATAAGTACTTTGCTCAACAACAAGAAAGCGCAAAAAAAGATGTTGAGCGAGCTTTTGGCGTGTTGCAAGCTCGATTTGCGATTATTCGTGGACCAGGACGTTTCTAGCAACCTTGTGTGCTGAAAGATATCATGACAGCTTGTATCATAATGTATAACATGATCGTTGAAGATGAACGTGATTGTCAATTGGACAACAACTTCGACTTTACTGATTCAGTACCAGTCGTTGAACCTTCTCATGTGTAGATGGTGCCTCTAACTGAATTCATCCAAAATCATCATCGGATCAGGAACACGCAAACACACAAATCACTAAAAAATGATTTGATCGAGCATCTGTGGCAGCTCAAGGGATCCATCACCAAGGATTAAGGTTCTTTACGTCTAATGTAATTTAAGAAAATGAGTTCAAGTTGTTGTACTACGCCAATTTCATTTTCAATAAAGTAGTTGTTTTCATTCAATGCCAAACTACGCCAACTTCAAGTACAATCATAAATCTAATACAAGATAATATTTGATAATTAGGAAGAACTAATGAGGATGCGATGCGAGTACAATATATGATAATTAGGAAGAACTCTTGGACATCCACCTCTCCAATATCTCTGCCTGACGCATTTCAAAGTATTGTCGTTGAACTGAATTGAGTGTTGAGAGATCCATCTTCATGATATCGTCATCTTGTTTCTTTTGTTTTAGCTCTATTTTTTGATTGGTGATTTGCTTCATCCACGCGAAAGCCTCTCCCATGATGGACGTAGCGGATCCAGAGTTTTCCACATTTTGTTTCCTCTTGAGTTTTGCCGCTTTCCTCCCTTCAGGCCTTACTAACACATCATCCGAGTCAGTGTTCAACTCGATTAGGGTCGCTGGCATGGAATTGTTTGGTGAGGAATCAGAGTTTGTGGTTCTTCTCGGCTGCGATCGAATCTTATTGTAAGTTTCCATTTGTTGGATCCACTTTTGATGATGACGCAACTCAACCCAGCAATGGTCAAACACGAATGGCTTACCATAAAGAGATTGGTATAATTCTTTTACTTCTGCAGTCTACACAAGAATTAAATTTAGAATAATCAAACATATAAGTTAAATATTTACATAAAAATATATAAGTTAAATATTTACCTGGTCAATAATTCCTGTACCAGATCTTTGTCTTCCTTTAATCTGAGCAACGCACCCGCAGAACTTGTTGACAGACAGTTGAATCGTTGACCAACGGTGCATCATTTGGTTTGGTGTGCGATTCGTTGGATCGGTGGAGTATTGGATAAAGTAGACGTTAGCTCTGTGCCAAAACTTATCTTTGTGTTGCCCCGTACCTTGGATGGCATCTTGGCTCGTGTTCAGCCAAGCAGACACAAGAAGCTTATCCTCGTGGACAGTCCAATTTTCGGACCGCGTGTAAGCCTTCTTCTTCTTTGTGGTCGGTGTTTCTTGGGATGACACTTGTTGTGTTGCGGATTGCGAGAACTCGATGGGATGACCTTCTTCTCCGACTTCTGTATAGAACGGCGAGTATAAGGTCGATCCTTCACCGGTAAGGAGTTGCGAATAGTAGTTGTTTTGGGAGGGATCCATGAGATTTGTAATTTGATAGGAAAATATGTTTTTTTTTGAGAGAGTTGTGTGGATTGTGAATGGTGAATTGTGAATTTATAGAGTTTTTTTTACTCTTCAACGGTAAGAAAATTTTCCCTCAACGGTCGTTTTCGTAACTCAACGGCAATAAAGTTTTTTAACGCATTTTTTAACTCAACGGTCATTTTCCTCTTGAGAAAATTTTATTTATGGATCTCTGGCTCAAAACTCAGCCCAAAACTCAGCCATTAAAATAGAACTTAGCCCAAAACTCTTCATCTCCCCAATCCATCGAAACCAGACTCTTTATCTTCCTACCGCGTCCAACGAATTTCATTTTCTCCCCAACCCACAAACCCACGCCTCTTCATCTCCCCAACCCCAAATCAGACCTTCATCCCCCCAACCCCACATATCCACGCCTCTTCATCCCCCGTTGAAACCAACCCACGGCCTTGAGACTCAACCATCGTTGACGGATCTCTGGCTCCCCAACTCACGGCCTCTGAGACTCAACCTCCGCCGTCGAAACCAACCCAAAGGTGAAGTCCGCCGCCGCCGATCGGATCGATTTGCACTGAAAAGGATGGATTTTTTTGTTCAATTTTGGGCAGATTTTACTTTATTTTCAGCTCTGCAATTGTGTACTTTGTTGAGGGGTGTTCTTGTTAAATTCCGGCCAGTTGGGAGCTCCCAAGCGCTCCACAAATTTGTGGAGCGCTTGGGAGCTCGGAAGCTCTCAAGAGGCGTGTCAGGCTTGAGAGCAGGGCTTGGGAGGGTTTGGGAGCTTGCTGGAAGGGGGGAAGAAGTTTTCCAGAGACACGTCAGCCTTGAGAGCTCTGAAGAGAGCTTGCTGCCCTTGCTCTTAGAGTATACAATAATTTAAGATGCCTCCCCGCTCTCCAGTGGGAACCTAATGTCTACTTGGTCTTTCATTTGAATATGGCCTGAAACTCTTTTATATATGCATCCAACCGCCCAATTTATAGTATCTTTTTAAAGGTAGCAATTCATAATATACTACAAGCCATTACAGTATAATAATAAAGCAAAACTCCACTCATCGATCACTAAACTGATTTGATTGTGTTAGATACAGAAAATAATAAATCAAAAAATTAACAAACTAGCTTCGATCACTAACTGATTTGATTGTGCTAGATACAGAAAAAAATAAATCAAAAATTTCTATTAAAGCGTGTTTGGCAACGCCACAAACTAGTTTTAGGCTTGATTTGATTGGGCCCCCCCGCCCCCCCGAGGAGCCACGAGAAGAAAGAATATATCTTTTGTGTTTTTTTGTTTAATTGAGAGGGAGATACGTGATTTTTCTTGTTTGACTGAGGAAATGAGAAGGGACAGTGAGAGGATGAGTTAGTTAAAATACAATAAAAAATTTTTATGGAGAATTTTCATTTTAGGAAAAGGACAATTGAATAATTATGAAAAAATTGGTCAAGAGATAAGAGTCATTATAGAATAAATTCACTCTCTCCTCATGCCCTCATTGTAGAATTGGCAGAACAGGCTTACTGTGCAGCAGACAGATTGGCGGTCGACCGGGCCGGTCGACCGCATTCGTGCACAAGAGGCATTGGACGTTTGGATCAGGGCCGGTCGACCGACGCGGTCGACCGATGGACTCTCTGGACATTGAAGCGAGCCGCTGGATGGAGGGCGGTCGACCGGGCCGGTCGACTGAGATGGATCGCGGTCGACCGCACCGGTCCACCGCCGCTGCGGTTTTGAGTTGGGTCTGTTTTCAGACCCGTTTCGTTTTGGGTTTGTATAAATACCCTTTGGGTGTTTTTAGGGTTAAGAGCAAGGACGAATTTGAGCAGATTGAGAGAGTTTTATTTGGGCTTCTATTCTAGGAGCAATTGGAGAGATTGAGAGTTGATTGTTGAGGGTTTATGAGAGATTTGTAACCCTAGTTTGTTCCTCTTGATTTCTAATAGTGAAAACTCCCCCATCCTTGCCCCGTGGACGAAGGCATCTCGCCGAACCACGTAAAACTGGTGTTTGATTGTTTGTGCGGTTGATTTTGGTTGGTTCTTTATCTTTCTCGGAGATTGTTTTGGTTTCTCGAGGCACAACAATTGGTATCAGAGCCCGGGCTACGCTTGGGCTATTTTGGAGGAGTAGATCGCTTTGGAAGTTCATCTAGGGCTTCAGTTGGTGATAAAGGTGGGATCTTTTTGGTAAAAATCTCGTCTTTTTCAGTTTGGATCTATTTCTCGTTTGTTTCCGCATTGGTTTGGTGGTGCTTTGAGATATATGGCTGAAAACGATAAAAGTGGGGAGGGTTCTTCTGGTGTAAAGGCCGTCCAAAGTTTGAATATACATTCTATGAAAATAGATGTGGAAAAGTTCAACGACACGAATAATTTTGGACTTTGGCGATGTGAAGTCATGGATGCGCTAAATGCGCAAAATTTGGAAGATACATTGGAGTTGGACGGGAAACCGACCGACGTTGATGAAAAGGTTTGGAATAAAATGAATAGAACGGCGTGTGGTGTGATTAGGTCTTGCCTTACCCAAGACCTTAAATATGATGTGATGAATGAAACTTTGGCAAAGAAGATTTGGGAGGTCCTAGAGGGCAAATATTTGACGAAGAGCGTCGAAAATCGTTTGCATTTGAAGAGGAGGCTTTATCGCTTCCAATTGAAGAAGGGGACATCCATTAGTGATCACATGAACCACTACACGAAGCTACTTGTAGATTTGACGAATGTAGATGTTATTGTTGAAGATGAGGATAAAGCATTGTTGCTATTGAGTTCCTTGCCCGACGAGGAATATGAGACCTTCGTCCTCACTCTTATTAATGGAAAAGCATCTCTTTCGTATAGTGAGGTCACCGCAGCCCTAGTGAACTATCAACTTCGAAAGAAGGACAAGGAGACTTCCATTGAGCCGATTGCAGGGGCATTGGTTGCAAGAGCTAGAAGTCCAAACCGTGGAAGAAGGTCGCAGTCTAGAGGGGGGCATCCTGCAGTTGGTAGGAATCAGTGTGCCTTTTGTAGAGAGGATGGACATTGGAAAGCCGAATGCCCAAAATTGCAAGCTGTGAAGAATAAAGAGAAAGCTATTCAAGCTTCAGAGGTGAATATTGCCAAGGCTAGTGGCGATGTTTCAGATTCAGATTCTTCGGGCTATTCGTGCCCAGCTCTTCCGCCAGTCGATGTTACCGACTCCACCGAGTGGATGTTGGATTCAGGTGCTACTTACCACTGTAGGCGTATAAAATTGCCTATAGGTCCCTTATCACAGCTCGACGACGCCAATTCAACAAACGGACCATCGAGCGACGTATCCAAGCACGACCGTTATCCCGCTAACGCCGAAGCCAAGCCATACGCAACGGAGCAGGTTAACGAGGCGACGAAGCCAACAAATCGCACCCAAGCATTGGAACGCATCCACTCGCACGCGGAATCAAACCAACGTTTTGGGGAATCACCGAGTCATCTAAACAAGAGCGAACTCGGTGATGTAATGATCGAATCAAGATCAATTCCGGACTCGAATTCAGAAGCGGATTAACTGCCATATTTGGAATCAAGTCAACAAGTCGATTCCAAACCAAGTCAACCACAAACCGAATCAAAGTCCAAATCAATAACGAATCGGAACCCGAACGACGGAACCCGAATGACGGACGAAACGAACACACCCGGGGGACTCGGCCCAAACCGAACCA
>BQKN01066020.1:1719729-1737193 GCA_022839385.1 Asparagus kiusianus
CGTGTAGATCCGACCGGATCGAGATCATGCGGTGGTCCACGGCAAACAACCCCAGCGCAGGCAAAGAACCCCCACAAGCGAGTGACCGTAAAACAGGAGCTCGCGATTCGTTCGATAAACAAGGATAAAATTTGTAATCTTTCTTTTTCTTATTTTTGATTTTCATTATAACCGGATCTTATAAAAAGACCGGAACTTTGTAACCGATAAACAGTTATTGAGATTGCAATGATATCAATGAAGAAAGCAACGAATTTTCCCGCGAACAATCTGGCGACCACAGTGGGAGCCACCGATCTCGCTGCCGAGATCGGAGCGTCGCAGCCGCGGATCTCAATCCCGGTCGTGGAGGAGGTCGAGTACGAGTTCGACCAACAAAAGTTCGAGGAGTACGTGTCCTCGTCCGGAGCAACCTCCCCCCGCAAGTCCAAGAAGCTCTCCTCCAGGAGAAAGATCCGTTGGTATGAAGAAGTTGAGAATACCAACGAAGATCTCACCCCAATTGATGCCGAAGTTGCATTGGGTGAAGCTCCACCAACCTCCAACCAGGTCGGATCTGCTCTGGCCAACTCTTCTGCCGTAGAAGGCGTGATGACTCTCTCGAAGAGAGCCCGCCAAAGGCAACGTCAACGGCTTGCGAAACAATTCGCAAAGGCGATGGAATCCGTGGACGGAGTCTGTTACAAGGCGGATCTGAAGAGCAAAAGAGGCAAACAGCCTCAACAACCGATGAATGGCAACTCCTCCAAGCCGCCGACGGACGAATGGATCCGCGTCAAACGGAATCGTTCAACACTTGAGGAGCGCATTCACAAGCGCCGCGCACTCTCAGCGCAAGCACGGGCTCAAGTTCAAGAAGCCTGTAGAAGGTTGCAGAATGGAGTGGCCAAGAAATCGCCACCAACTCGCAAAATATGGAGGCAAAAATCCGAAGTGGTGATTCAGGCTGAGGAGCGACCTTTACAGCCTTCAAAACGAGTTCAACCTCCCGAACCATCCCGAGGAAGGAGGTTAATCTTGGAGCGCCTCGGTCCAATTCCCGACGAGCGCAGCAAAGTTCATGAACGCTTGGGCCCTATGAAGAAGTCCCGAACGAATCAACATGCTGGGGGTCGCCATGATCCTCAACATGACAAGGAGTTCATGGCGCCCAAGCGCACTAACTTGCGCATTGAAGTTCGAGAGCCCGCTGAAGATTCGCGCCAACAAAGGCATGTGTCAAGGCGCGTGACTCTCGAAAGCCCAAAGAAGGCGATTCGCCCCCAAAAGGAAACGTTGTCATCCGATGACGATGACGTTATACCTAGGAAATCGTGCCAATACGCGATAGGTTGCTCCGAATTTCATACGGACGAGCTATACTATCGTGCTGGGGGTACGAGCAGAGCCAGAAAGAGAAGTCCTCGTAGGCTCGAAACTCAATGCCCCTGTGCCAAGCTCATTCGGGCGGTACTGTCGGAGTGCAGCTGTGTCAAGGCAGTCCCCGAAAGGGTTTCGGTGTTCGAAAGGCTCAGCACTAAGACGTCAAAGCCAAGGCCTACGCATTTCCGACGAAGGAAAGCGGTGGTTGAAGACGGAGAATTCCCGAGGGTCACCGCTAATATGACCAACAAGGGGACATTGGCACGGGATGATCTCGAGTCGATTCTGAGAGCATCCCGGCGTCTTACCCGTTTACAGTCCGGAGCCATCTCACGAAGGACGTATGGTAGGGTTCGGACAAGATTACCTTCAGAAGATGAAGAGTCGGATGCTTGCTCTGCGGTTGCATCTGACAACACTGTATCCAGCGAAGGAGAACCCCGCGAGTCATTCATGATAAGCGCGGAACAAGTGGCCAAGATGCTTGAAGAAGCCATGGCCAAACAACAGGAGACCTTCAGGCTCGAGATGCAGATGGCCATGCAGACCATGAGGGAGATGCATGAGCAGCAAATCCAGGCACTGAGGAACCAGCAAGGCGAACCAAGCCACCGTAATCAGGTTGTTCAAGAAGTTGAGCATACGGATACGGATGAAACTCGCAATGCCGATGACCCTCCCATCAACGCAGGGGGTGGTAATGAGGATGCCAACGAAGATACAAGTGAAAATTTGAAGATCAAAAGCCTCGAGAGCAAAATCAATACCTTGATGTCCGCTCAAGAGGTGAAGAAAACGGGCATTCCTTGTCCATACCCAAGGGAGTGGGATTCAATCCCCTATCCGGCGAAGTTTAGTCTAATCAACTTCACGCCGTTCGATGGGAAAGGTTCCCCCACTCAGCATTTGATTTATTTCAAATCGCACCTGGGTGTTATCTCCGGCAATGAGCCTTTGATGGTGCGGTCATTCGTTGGCACTCTTCGTGGAGCCACCTTCGATTGGTACCGCCGCCTCAAGCCAGGTAGCGTGAGCAGCTGGGACGACATGGAGACAAAATTCCTCGCTAACTTCTTCGACGACGACACCGAGATATCCATCGGAACGTTGCTCGACGAGAAACAAAAGGACGGGGAGTTAGTCGAAACCTTCGTCAAAAGGTTCCGGAACAAAGCGTTAAATTACTGGGACCCGATCACGGAGGAGTTCATTCTCCAGACCTGCCACAACAATCTTTCGTTGGATGTGTTGGAAGCAATGGGAACAGCGCCGTCCAACACATGGAAAGACTTGAAGGTCAGAGGGGAACAAGCTGAACGCTTCCTCCGAAGGAAGAAGGCCGAGAGGAGTCAATCGACGACTAATCCTCCAAACTCAAACTTCGCATCCCGTGGTAAGGGCAAGACACCTGCAGCAGCTGTTGATGCCAATCAAACGTCACAACAGCAGTCCCGGGGACAGCAGAAGACTTCGGATCAGAAGCCTCAAAAAGAGTACTCCTTCAAAGACGAAGATGTTCCAGCCATCTTCGAATCGCTCCTTAAAAATAACAAGATCAAGCTACCACCGATCACGAATCAGGAGGAAGCTGATAATACCGCGGATCCGAAGTACTGCGTATACCACAGGAGGATCCTTCATCCTACCAAGGCTTGCTTTACTCTAAAGAATAGTATCCAGACCTTGGTTGAAGCCGGCGTCATAACGCTGGAGTAAGCCAGTCAAGAATGGCGAAACTCCAGTGGGTGCACGAGTATAAACTGTATCCCAAAACTCCGACCGGTATATGAGTATAAACTGCTTCCTGACACTCCAAAAAGTATACGAGTATAAACTGCTTCTTAATACTCCAATAGGTATATGAGTCTAAACTATTTCCTTTATTCCATGGGAAGTTCCTGGAGAGTGCCGTGCGTGGTACTCTTAAGGATAACCCGATCGTGCACCCAGTTTTGTAAAGAAAGCTGGGGGTCGATAATTCATGTAACGGGAAGTTCCCGGAAGAATATTAAATATAATATTCTTGGGGATAACCCGATCATTATGAATAAAGTGATAAACACTAAACACTCTTGAAATCACTGACGAATTGTCAGAACCCCGTTTTTGTTAAGTCTTTATCACTTAACATCAGAAACCCCCTTTGAGTAATTTGTACGAACCAACATCTTACAGTGATTTGTACTCTTACTCCCCTTTTTCGCCTGGTCAAACCTTCCTACAGTTAGGACCAAAACCAAATTCCCCTCTCGATTCCTTCAATGAACGAGAGGCCCACAAATCGAACGGTCAAACCTTCCTACAGTTAGGACCAAAACCACAATTCACTCTCGATAAACGAGAAATTCATCCTTAGTTCGGTAATCAAACCTTCCGACAGTTAGGGTTATCCGAATCTTTTCGATTCTCGAAGTGGAGATCCCACTCTTAGTTTCACCGTTCCGGATTCTGGGGGTGGAGATCCCACCTCGAGTCTCCTTTCCAAATGGGAATAGAATATAAAATTCTTCCTTCCCACACCAATCCTTTTTCAAGAATTTAGGATTCATCCTAGGAATTTTATCCCGAATCCTAAGCAGGGATAAGTTTGCGCCTAACACGCGCTGCCGGTTTAGTCTTTTTCCGATTGAAAAAGACACCAGAGTTCGATTCTGGGGTATTTTATCCTAAAACCTAAGCAAGGATAAGCCTGCGCTTAACACGCGCTGCCGGTTCGTTCTTAACCGTTGAAAAGAACACTCGTCCACATATTCAACATTGTGGCAGGTTGTTATTAATAACACCAAAATCCATGCCTTATACGCATGGGGAATTTCATCCTGAATCCTAAGAAAGGATAAGTCGACGCCTAACACGCGTCGCCGGTTTAGTCTTTTTCCGATTGAAAAAGACACCAGAGTTCAATTCTGGGGTATTTTATCCTGAAGCCTAAGTAGGGATAAGTCAGCGCCTCACACGCGTCGCCGGGTAGCCTATTCCCGTAACAATGGCGAAGTCTATGTATTCGACATCATAGCACAAAGTCTCAGAGAATTCAATCTATGAGCACAACGTTACATGCGAACGGATTTAAACAATTCGCATGCTAGCCCGACTCAAACGGTAGTCGGTAAAGGCTAATCAAATCCGTTTAAGGCTGGGGGTTAGCCAAAAATCCTAAAGTCAACGCCTAACACGCGTCGCCGGGTAGCCTATTCCCGTAACAAATGGTAAAGTCTATGTATTCAACATCATAGCACAAAGTCTAAAGGAGTTCATTCCTTTAGCACAACGTCACATGCGGAACGGATTTAAACAATCCGCATGTAAGCCCGATTCAAACGGTAATCGATAAGAGCACATCAAATCCGTTGAAGGCTGAGGATTTGCCAAAAATCCTAAGTCAACGTCTCATACACGTTGCTGTTTAGTCTTTTCATAGGAGAAAGACGAAGTCTACGTATTCAATATTGTAGCACTAAAAGGGTTAACTCTTTTAGCTTAACGTCACATGCGGAACGGACTTAAACAATCCGCATGCTAGCCCGACTCAAACGGTAGTCGGTAAAGGCTTATCAAATCCGTTGATGGCTGAGAATTTGCCAAAAATTCTATAAGTACGAGTCATTGACGCATCAATTCTATGGGTTGGTCTCGTGACTCGAGTATCCGCCACGCTCCAATACCTTAAGAGCTTAAACTGTGTATACTCCAGCAGACGTACGAGTATAAACTGTGTCAAACGTCGAACAGCGCATTACAATGAAGCCTGGACGCCGGACAACGCGTCGCAATGAAGCTCAAACGCCGGACGCCGCCGTCAATCGATGATCAGTTCTATGTTGAAGCAACCAACTCGAGCTAAAAAAGCAAGAAATCAGGAATCGACTTCAAGTTCAAAGTTCCAACAGACGGTCAGACAATAAATGCAGCACCGGAACCCCTACAGACATTCGACAAAGCACCGAATAGCCTGAAGGAATTGAAGGAATCCAGAACAGAAGCCATTCCAAAGTCCCGCTACACCGACTGAAGGTTGGGCCAATCACATCCAAAGTATTCCAGACTCTTCTATAAAAGAACGAGGCTGAAATACTTTGGAGGGGGTATCTGTAGGCGTATAAAATTGCCTATAGGTCCCTTATCACAGCTCGACGACGCCAATTCAACAAACGGACCATCGAGCGACGTATCCAAGCACGACCGTTATCCCGCTAACGCCGAAGCCAAGCCATACGCAACGGAGCAGGTTAACGAGGCGACGAAGCCAACAAATCGTACCCAAGCATTGGAACGCATCCACTCGCATGCGGAATCAAACCAACGTTTCGGGGAATCACCGAGTCATCTAAACAAGAGCGAACTCGGTGATGTAACGATCGAATCAAGATCAATTCCGGACTCGAACTCAGAAGCGGATTAACTGCCATATTTGGAATCAAGTCAACAAGTCGATTCCAAACAAAGTCAACCACAAACCGAATCAAAGTCCAAATCAATAACGAATCAGAACCCGAATGACGGAACCCGAACGACGGACGAAACGAACACACTCGGGGGACTCGGCCCAAACCGAACCAACCCGGGGTGGCTCGGTGGCCGAGCCACCCTGGGGTGGCTCGGCATGAGCCGAGCCACCCTAAGGTGGCCGGCAAACCCCCCCCCCCCTCTCCCCTTGTGTGTTGTGTACACGTGCATACGCACAGGTTCGAGTGGCTATAAATAGGAGAGGTGTTGTTCATTCTAAAAGGTTGGATTTTGGAGGAGGCGAAGCTCTGCCGGATTGGAATCTCAGATCTAAAAAAGATTGGAGCTTTAGAAGATTGAAGACTTGGACTTTGAGATCCGGTGCTCGGCGATCATCCATGCCAAATAAGGCAAGAGTTCGAGAGGGATCGGATCTGAGATCTACACGATTTTCCTTCGGATCTAAGCTTGGTTCTTAGATCCCGAGAAGAGTCTCGAATTCGCTTGGTCGATTTCGACACTTGGGCTACTATTTCCTTGGTGAATTAGTACCCCACCCGGCTATTATTTCCTTCGTGAGATAATACCCGTCATATCGTGTAGATCCGACCGGATCGAGATCACGCGGTGGTCCACGGCAAACAACCCCGGCGCAGGCAAAGAACCCCCACAAGCGAGTGACCGTAAAATAGGAGCTCGCGATTCGTTCGACAAACAAGGATAAAATTTGTAATCTTTCTTTTTCTTATTTTTGATTTTCATTGTAACCGGATCTTATAAAAAGACCGGAACTTTGTAACCGATAAACAGTTATTGAGATTGCAATGATATCAATGAAGAAAGCAACGAATTTTCCCGCGAACAACCACATATGCCCTAGAAGGGATTGGTTCTCCAGCTTTCAGGAGTTGGAAAGAGGGGATGCTGTTCTTATGGGTAATGATTACAGATGTCCTATTGGTGGTACTGGTACCGTTCGGATTAGGACGAGTGACGGGATGGTTCGGGAGTTGGCTGATGTGAGGTTCGTTCCTCAACTGAGGAAGAACATCATTTCACTTGGGGTATTGGAGGCATCAGGCTATAGGGTGACTTTGCGGATTCTCGCTTGAAGGTCACATCAGGGTCCATGATTGTTATGAAGGGCGTCAGACGGAGTAACTTGTATTATCTACTTGGGAGCACGGTAGTTGATAGGGCGCTGACGACTTCTATGGCTAGACTGTGGCATTGGTTGGTGCTGGGATATATTGTTGGTTACACCGTGCACAGATTGTTGAGGAGTGCTATGACCTGCAGATTGAAGTCCTGCGAGCACATTGGGATGAGCGAGGAGACCGAGGTGGAGTTCAGCACTTCTATCCACCAATCGAGGGGTCTTATTGGAGGTGTTCAGTCAGGTATTAGGGGGCTTTCCGAGGAGGCATCATCGGGAGGTAATCGTTATCTTGTTTCCTATGTTGGGGATTGTACTAGGCATATTTGGGTTACAACCAAGTCCCATTGGTATAAAACCCTAGTAGTCCGCAATAGTTGGAGGAGGTGTATGGGCAGAAAGGTTACCAGTCGTACTTATTCTAGTAGGGGTCCTTTCTTGCATTGGTGCCGAGCTCATGGCAGTTGGAGACACTTCAGAGGAGAGGAGACAGTGGGGCGACGTGATGAGGTGGCAGAATTAGTGGGCCGTTCTTTTCTAGAGGAGGATCAGCGTTGGTTGTCGAGCAGTGGATCTGGTATTCGGGCTTCGACACGATTGGGCTATCTTATGAGGTTGCCAACTGCTGCGTATAGAGTTGTTAGATCTGGTGGAGCTGTTTCAGATTTTGTTTGGCGTCGGATATTAGGTTACCCAGCACTTGGTCACATCGTGGATGTGAGATTGGATCCGATTGCGCATTTGGGATTCAGGAGTTCATTTGGCTATCAATTGGGAGCTTCTGAGTTTGGTATGAGCAGGTTTGTCATTTTGGACTCTCGGTAGGTAGAGAGTATTGATCAGATCAGAGGGATATCGCAGCGGGTGGAGGTTGATGCTACTCTACATTGGGTGGGGATTTCCTTACATACTCCATGTCATTCTGCATTGGTTGGGATTCCAGCTGAGGTGGCACAGCGTGGGAGTCATTTATTTATGGGTGCAGATGATGAGGTAGTTGGTTTGGATGCAGCTGTTGGATATGTTTTAGATACAGCCATAGTTTCACCTCGGGTGGAGGTGTTTGGATCACTTCAGTTTGGGGCCGTTGTTGATGCTATCAGCCGCGGGTTGGATTGAGGGCCTTTGGAGGCCATTTGGTGAACTACGTGAAGGCTTGATTCCTCAGAGAGGATACGTAGGCAGTCTTTATGATGCAGCCGATTTGGTGAGCGACATCGACGTTTGGGGTGAGTGTTTGCACTCCCATTTGGGTCTCAGCAAGTGAGGCATTTGGTGTAGTCGGTGTAGGCTCAGTTGTTTGGCGAGTAGGCACAGTTGTTTTGGGGTTGAGTGTTCGCACTCCCGTTTGGGTCTCGACGTGTTGTGATTGGAGTCCGTTGTCATGAGTCCGTTGCCATGGCGTACTGGATATAGCAGTTGAGGCGTTGGTTTGTTCGGTGTTGGCTCAGATTTGGGAAATCTTCGCGGAGGTGGAGATTTGTAGAATTGGCAGAACAGGCTTACTGTGCAGCAGACAGATTGGCGGTCGACCGGGCCGGTTGACCGCATTCGTGCACAAGAGGCATTGGACGTTTGGATCAGGGCCGGTCGACCGACACGGTCGACCGACGGACTCTCTGGACATTGGAGCGAGCCGCTGGATGGAGGGCGGTCGACCGGGCCGGTCGACCGAGATGGATCGCGGTCGACCGCACCGGTCGACCGCCGCTGCGGTTTTAAGTTGGGTCTGTTTTCAGACCCGTTTCGTTTTGGGTTTGTATAAATACTCTTTGGGTGTTTTTTAGGGTTAAGAGCAAGGAGGAATTTGACCAGATTGAGAGAGTTTTATTTGGGCTTCTATTCTAGGAGCAATTGGAGAGATTGAGAGTTGATTGTTGAGGGTTTATGAGAGATTTGTAACCCTAGTTTGTTCCTCTTGATTTCTAATAGTGAAAACTCCCCCCTCCTTGCCCCGTGGACGTAGGCATCTCGCCGAACCACGTAAAACTGGTGTTTGATTGTTTGTGCGGTTGATTTTGGTTGGTTCTTTATCTTTCTCGGTGATTGTTTTGGTTTCTCGAGGCACAACACTCATGTTTTCCTCCAAACACTTTTCATTTATTTTGCACTTTCTCTCTCTACACCCCAGCTCACCCCGCCTCATTTCACTCTCTAAAAAACCCCGTCAAACATGATTTTTTTTATTTTGTTCCCCATTTCACCCCATCTCCTCATACCAAATCAAGCATTAGTGGATATAATCTTCACCCAAAAGCTAATTTCTTGTTTTATAATAAGTGGGTCAAAATTGAACTAGTTTCATTTAATTAGTTCAAAATTTAGCTTTAATTTAAACTAGTGTTTTTTTGAACCACCTCCTACTTAGAATAACTCTAGCCTAGTGAAAAAATAAATAAAACTAGACTTGGTTCGGTATCCTTTTTAATTGCCAAACAAAGCCTAAGATACTGAGAAATTTTCCAGCGTACGTAGTAACAAAAAATTGTTAGGTATTGAATTGATATCCTCTTTAAACACATCACCCTTTCTTACTCTTTTGGAACGTGAGACTATGCTAATTCGTGAATATTCCTATAAAAGGGAGGAAGTGAAAACGAAAAGCTAAATTTTGAACTAATTAAATGAAATATTAATAATATTATGTAATATATTATTATATAATATTAATTAGTAATTATAGTATAACGTATTTATTATAATATTATATAATATTGTAATAACATATATTAATAATATTATGTAATATATTATTATATAATATTAATTAGTAATTATAGTATAACATATTTATTATAATATTATATAATATTTTAGTAACATATATTAATAATTTAATAACATATTTTAATAACATATATTAATAATATTATATAATAACATATATTAATATTTTAATAACATATATTAAATTTTAATAATATATATTAATAGTATTATGTAATATATTATTATATAATATTAATTAGTAATTATAATATAACGTATTTATTATAATATTATATAATATTTTAATAACATATATTATTATATAATATATTATTATATAATTAATTTATAAAATATTATTATAGTTATTATATATATAACATACTATTATAATATAATATAATAATTACTAATATTAGTAAAATATTCTGATATAATATAATATAATACTATAGTTTGAAATAATATAATATATTAACTATAACATGATACATTTTAATATATATTATTGTAATTATCATGTAATATATATATATATATGTTATATTATATTTTAATTTTAATATAAAATTTTAAAAAATATTACATTGAATAAAGTAAATATTATAATATTTTATAAAGTACATTATATCCTATGATACTATATTATAATATATTAAATTAAATAATATATTATTATAAAGTATTATATTATATATATTATTCATATATTATATCAATTATTATATAATGTAGCATACTAATATAATAGTAATTAGTAATTATTGTATAACATATTATATTTTTGTATAAATAAAATAATGTACTATATTAAATATTATATTAAATATATTAATATTATATTATATTAATTATTAAATATAGTATAACATGCTAATATAATATAACATAATATAATAATTAATAATAGTAATTTGTAAGTATAGTACAATATATTATATTTTAATATAAAGTAAAATAATATTTATATTATAATAATATACTAAACCAATTGGATAAGTTAATTTAGAAGTAATTAATAGATAAAATTATATTTTAATAAGGTGCCACATCATCAATTATCCCATATGAATTATCAAATCAAAGGCTCAAATTATCCCATTATCCAACTTTACCGCACTCAAAATATCCCAAAGGGATAAAATTATTCCATTAGAATAATTTTCCCACTTGGTCTCAATTTGTCTCAACCAATAACCCCCCTAAGATCCGGTCAAGAATTTGGAAAATAACCGTGTCACCTCCCCGTGAAACTTACAGACATATATACAGGTTGGCTGCTCAAATTTTGAAAGGCTGCTTAATTATCTTATAGTTTTAGCGGTCCTGATGGCTAAGAATATATATATATATATATATATATATATATCCCTTTTGAGAAAATGCTTGTTAATCGTAACCATCAGTCTTACTTTATTTTGTTGTCGATCCCTCTAACGAGGAATCCACATCGATCTCCACGAGGCTAGCTGCGTAGTTTTAGCAGCTAGGCGTTGGAATGGAGTCACATTTTTGTCTACTATATATAAATATAATTAAAGGGATGCCACGTTTGTAGATATGCGAATCACAACTTACTAACTACACCGAGGATACCGTCAACTGCCACAATTGATTTTCTCTCACCGAGGATACCGTCAACTGCCACAATTGATTTTCTCTCCACCAACGCCCACAAGGCACCCCCCCCCCCCCCCCCATCTCCATAAAAGTGCGCGCTAGCATGGCCAACTAGGCTGATTAATATTTTGTATACGTTTCCGACAACGTTAGTGTGTACATGATATTGTTTAGTTTGTTCAAAAGTGAGGCCCGCTGTCCGGCTCTCGTGTGTTGAGCAATTTTGCATGCCTCCAAATAGGCCTGTCCATCCGGGCCGGCCCGGCCTGGCCCGGAAATCCGGGCCCGGGCTGGGCAAAACCGGGGCCCGGACCCGGGTACCCCGGGCCGGGTCCGGGCCCGACCGGGCCGGGTTCCGGGCTGGCCCGGGTGTTTTTCATTTTTTTAAATTTTTTTAAATTTTTTTCTAAAATTTTTCAATTTTATTTAAATTTTAAATTATAAAAAAGACAAGAAAAATAATAAAAACAATAATTTTATTAATTACTTAAAATGACATAAATTATAAATAAAAAAAATGATAAAAACAAATTCTTTATTAATAATTAATAAATCATTTACAAACTACAAGTACAAATTTATTTTGGAATTAATCGCATCACAATAGATAAGTAAATCCCAACTAGGTTGGCACCTACTCACCTATATCACTAGCATTTTTAATTATTTTCAAAATTATTCTTTACAAATTTTAAGCTAAGATATAAAAACTACAATCTATTCTTTATATCTATCTGCTAGTCCCAATTCTTCAAATTTATCTTCAATTCCAGCCATCCGATCGATGCCTTGCGTTCGCTTCTCGTACCTCCACCAATCTTGTAAGCACATCACCGCTTGTACAGTATACGGATCCAAGCATGTCCTATGATCGTCGATCAAACGACCTGCTGTGCTGAAGGCGGATTCCGAAGCTACCGTCGAAACCTGCATTGTTAGTAAGTCACGAACCATGGTGGAAAGTATAGGGTATGAAACTGATCCATATACTTTCCACCATTGCAAAATATCTAAAGCATTTCCTTGACATCTAACTAAAGAAGCAGAAAAATATTCATCTATTTCAGAAACCTCCGATGATGACGATCCAAGTTCAGATCCACCAGTTAGCTCAGCTACCATTACATACCTATCAAAACTTACACTTTTACCTCGGGCTCGGGATGAGCTCGAATAAACCGAAGCTGTAGACTGTTGTGTAGTTACACCATGTCTAGCTGCATACTCATCATATAAGGTTTGAAAATAACTTCTAATAGCTAAATGATGAGTAGTAGCAGTAATGGTGGTTCCATCATCTAAGTCTATAATCTGATTACCATACAAAGATTGTAACAAACTTCGAAGGCCAATATCCTTCAAGCATGGATCAATAAGAACCCCCAAACCAAAAATATGAGGAATATGCCTAAAGTACTTATTAAATTTGCTCTCCATTTCAAAAATCATAGGTTCAAAAGTATTATCCATACGATATTTCCCAAAATTTTTTTTGAATATTTAAAATTTGTAAAGTAGCTAAAGCAATGGTTGGATAATAACAGCCAGATAATAACATTGTAGCATCATAAAAAACTTGTAACATTTCATTTAAATTACATATAATTGTCCATTCATCTTCAGTTATTCCATAAGTGCTACCAGAACTAGAACTAGAAGCATAATAGTTTATAAAATCAGTTATAATGTCTTTATATTCTATTGCTACACTTAACATTGCATATGTGGAATTCCACTTATGGTCAACATCTTTTGGAATTAGTCTAGGCTTTATATTTTTTTTTTTACAAAATTGTTTCCATCTTTTAAGTCTTTGTTCAGAAGCACTATGCATGTAAGCAACTGTTCTAACCTTTTCTATCATGGGTTTAATTTTAGTAAATGCACTTTGAACAATTAAATTTAAAATATGACAGATGCACCTAATATGAAAAAGATCACCATGATATGGCAATGATAAAGTTGATCTGATAAAATCAACAGCTACATTGTTATTACTTGCATTATTTAGTGAAAGAGAAAATATTCTTTCTGAAATTTCTAATTTCATGAGTTCTTCAATTATTAAATTTGTAACATTAGCACCAGTATGTGACTCTTCTATTGCAATAAAAGAAACAACTCTTTTAAACATTTCCCAATTTTCATCAATCCAGTGTGCTGTGATATATAAATATCCAGTTTGTGCTCTAGATATCCAAATATCAGAAGTTAAAGAAAATTTACAGTTTAAAATTTTAAAATAAGAAATTATTTTTTCTTGTTCCTGCTGATAATATTTTAAAATATCACGTTGACAGGTTTGACGAGAATTTTTTTTAAATACAGGATAAAAACCATCTCTAAACATATCTTCAAATTTATCATCTTCTACTAATTTAAAAGGAAGGTTTTTAAGAATGATAAACCTGATTACGTATTTCCTGGCTCTGGCAGCGTCATAGTTCCAACTACCGAGATTACCAGAAGAGAAGGATTGAGAAATCATAGATTGTCGGATATCATCTTGAGGAGTCTGGCCTTTGTTGTGTTTATCTAAATGGCGTTTGAGGTGGTTGGTGCCGCTCTTATGATGAGCTTGAAAAATCTTGCCGCACAATGCACACTTAGCTTTCTGGGTGAGGATCCTACCGTGTTCATCCTTGGTGACGTCGATCTTCTCGTAAAAATTCCACACATCGGATCTTGGTCTTTTAGGAGCTCTTGGTGCAGATTCGTCGCCACCGGATTCGGGATTAACTTCGGTAGGAGTAGACCCAGTAGGAGGACTCATAGTAGGAGGACTCATTTCAGGATCGGGAGATATGTTTTGCTCTTCATAATCAGATCCGGAAGCCATTTGATGAAAGGATTAGAAAGTATAAATAAGAGAGTATAAGAGTATAAGAGAGAGTATAAGAGTATAAGAGAGAAGAGATGAGTTTTTGGTGTGAAGAAAACAAATAAAAACCTCCCTCTATTTATAGAACCAGCCCCCTAGGCAAATGACCAAAATAACCTCATAAAATAGCCGTTTTTTGACCGTTTTTGGGGGCAAAACGGTCAAACGGTTGTTTTTGGCCGTTGTGGCCGGGCCGGGCCGGGCCGACCGTTTTGGTCACAACGATCACCAATGGTGACCGCTGTGGCCGGCCCGGCCCGGCCCGGCCCGTTTGGGCCAAAACGATCACCATTGGTGACCGTTGTGGCCAAAACGGCCGGCCCGGCCCGGATTTTTCAGGCAACGGTCACCACTGGTGACCGTTGCCCCGGGCCAGGGCTGCGGGCTCGGGCTGTCAGGCCCGGAATGTGACCCGACGCCGGCTCTGTTCCGGGCCGGGCCGGGCGTCGCTGGGGTAACCTGGACCCGGGCCTGGAACCCGTCCTGGCCCGGATTTCCGGGCCGAGGCCGGGCCGGGCTCCGGGCCGGCGGGTGTTTTGGACAGCCCTACCTCCAGATTCCAGCTCCAGTGTCCTTAACAGATTCCTAGCTAGCTCAGATTTTAATTTCTTTTCTTACTCTCGTCTGAAGTTGTTGCGGTTTGTCCTTTGCATTGAGGAGGGAAATTTAACTACGCCCCTTAATCGGAATCAGATCCTCTCCATTACCGAAACAATAGTGGAGGCGCCACTACACCATCACAATAATTGATTTTCTAGTAGATGGTTGTGATTTTTAGTATAAATTAAGAACAAGTACAATTCATGAAGGTATTGTTTGTGTTAGATTTAGAAATGAATCACATTATCCATTAGATAGTCAATAAATTGTGATTAAAAATAATGTTGTCTTCACTGCTTTTCAACAGTGACGAGGATCCAAATTCATGTTAATCTAAGAAGAGAATGCAATGAGTGAGAATGGAATAATGTCAACTTTATTTCTCCACTTTTTGCCTTTTTAGGGTTAATTGCAAAGACTTTTGTATTATCTTGTTATGATGTTTGTCCGGACCGTGTCCGTATGATTGACTTAGTTTAATGAATAACAAACATTCATATTGGTCTGCTATATGTTTGAAATATTGTATACACGTTGTAAGAAGTTAGAATCAAGTTTGAAAGTGAATAGAGCAAGATAACAAGTTAAACATAACTAATTCAAAAATAAATCATTCTCCCTTTAAAAGAGGGAGTACTAGAAAAACTTTCATTTCCCAAAAATACCCTTCATCTTTCATGAAATTAACCAATTTACTCTATGATCATAACTCACAATCTTATTAAATCACATTAATTAAGTGTATAGCTATTTTAAGATTATTAAATAAATCAATCAATTATTATAATAGTATTAGATTATCAAGTGTATGATGTTTTAATATACTATAGGAATTAATATTTATGTAATAATGCAACTCCAATTAGATTATAATAGTATAGAATTATATTAAACATTAGATTTTTAATAGTATAAGATTATAATTAAACATTTTTTTAGTGCTTGTTAGCTACATATAACGTTTATATCTCATCTAGAGTGGTTTTAAATAAAAATTGAAATAGTTAATTATGTAACTCTAATTAAATTAATAAATTAATTGTTATATAATCAAATTGTTAACAATAACTTGGTGTTTATGTGCACTTATATAAAGGCATAGATAAAACATTTTATTCGAACTTTAATAGGTTATAGTGCCAAAAATACACATACCAAGATAGAAAATAGTTCACACTTCTCTAATTCTATATTAAGTGGTCCCCACAAAACTTAGATATTCTAAGGAGTGAAAATTTGATGTTCTTCTAATGGAAACATTTCATAAAGAAGAAAATCAGCAGTTTGGAAAGCTTCTTTTCGTGCATTAACACTTTTGACAAATGAGCTCCTCTTGATACATCCAACAAATTATCACAAACCCCTCCAACATCCATCTATTTCATTTTCACTCCGTGTATAATCTCCTTCCCTGGTCCCCCCTCTCCCACTCTTCACATAACAAATACTAGGTCAAATCAATCATACTCTCTTTAAAAGCACGAGTTCGGGAAAATCTTTTGGTAGACAAAAAGACCATTGAAATTCAAATTAATCCATTAAGTAAGAGTAAGTTGATAAATTAATGAACTCTTATTGGATATACATAGTATGAAGATAATGATATAGTTTGAATTGAAATGTAAACCTAAATGAATTTATTAAATGCCAAATTTATAAATATATACAAGATGAATGAAATATATGCAAAAACCAAACAAATTAGTGAGTCAAATAATGTCCGCTTCATAGGTCGAACCCCAAAACAACGCAGACCTACAAATGTATATAATGTGAATGGAGTATTTGTAAAATTTACCAAACAAATTAAAGAGACAAAATCGTTTTGAAAATTATACAAAAGGAAAATTAAAATAAACGGTTGCGATATGAGGACACAACGTGATGATCTCTCACCAACTAAAATTCAAGTAGGTCACGACACTACATAATTAGTTTCAAAGTTTAATTATACTATTATTATTTAAATAGAACTCTATTTACAGTTGTTTTTCTCTCACATGCAACATCACATACCAATGTTTATATGCTAAGAAACTACAATAATTTTTGTAGCACTTTTATCTCCTTCTACATGTATTTGTCTTTGTTATTTTCTTCTTATTAGATTAGATTAGATTATTTTAAAGCAATTAATTATATTGTATATTTGACTTTTTTCATATTAAGAAATATCAAAAAATTGTACAGCACTTTCATCTATTTTCTTCTTATTATATTATATTAGATTAGATTATTTTAAAGCAATTAATTATATTATATGTTTGATTTTTTTTAGATTAGAAATTGCAATAATTTTCATAGCACTTTTATCTCCTTCAACATATATGTGATTTTGTTATTTTCTTCTTATTAGATTAGATATGATTAGATTTTTAAAAATTATGAATTATGAAATTGCAACAATTTTCACATCATTTTTATCTATTTTCTTTGTATTAAATTAGATTAGATTATTTTAAAGCAATTACTTATATTGTATGTTTTATTAGATCACAAAGTTTAATTATACTATTATTATTTAAATAGATACTGTTTGTATAAAAATCAAAGAGAATCTCACATGCACATATCTTAAATTTCGATACCAATTATAATATTTACACATGGGTGTTGGTTAAAATATATTTCATGTATGGGCTTAACTTATATAATCCTACTTTAACCGGATTAGATAATTTAATTTTTTT
>BQKN01066020.1:1742193-1758752 GCA_022839385.1 Asparagus kiusianus
ATATATATATATATATATATATATATATATATATATCCACAGGACTATAGATATCTTGAAAATGAACGAAGAAAACCACAAAAAAAACCATATTAATTACCCACACACCCACTGTTTTCAAAACCACCATTCCATCTATTATATATCCACATATCAAATTAAGCTGCTGGAGTTTTCCCTCACAAACTACACCATTCTCCATCTCCTTTGTACTTAAATTGTATAACATTCATTGCGATGAGGACTCACATGTGTTCTTTGCCTGCCTTGAGCATCCAACAAAAAAATAATGTACTAAGCATTGTAGTTAGTTAATAGTGAGATCCTATCATTATAAATAAACTAAATAAAGATTAATAATTCTTAAGAATGTACTATGTTACCCTATCTTCCCTTGCAAACTTGTTAGTTATTTATTCCTGGTCCGAAGATATTTTCAAAATTAATCATCTATTTTATAAAATATTTAAAAATATTTAAATAAAATTTATGGAAAATATAACAAACCATGTTTATAGATTTTAATTCAAAATGAATCTGACTTATTTTATAGTAAGAAAATAAATGAAAAAAATAATAATTTTGATATTTAACCACGTGCATTGCACGTGCATAAGAACTAGTAAAATAAAAAGCAAGAGTCAACTTTGGGTATATGAGAGTGTTTATCTCTTTGCCAAAAATCCACAGGAATAAACAAAAGTCAATTTGGAGATGCATAACTCGAGATATGAATATTTTAGCAAGACAAGGTCAAAACAATTAACAGCAGTATGGAAACATCAAGTTGAAACTTGCGCAGAACATAACTTTTGACTCGGCTATTGGAATCACGGTTATAATATATTTTCAAAAAGACCACGATGTGATCTATAAAATGGAGTACCATGCATGTACCGATAGGTTTATAAGCATCTAGCGACGGGTACAAATTCCAGAGAGGTCTTACTGGTCGATGAGTGGTAGTACCAACCAACGGGCAACATCGCCAATCGATGGACAACTTTGCGAAAATCAATTGGCGGCTGCTAGGTTTGCAATTTTTAATTTGTTTTGAACTTAATCTTCGTCGTACGAATTCCACCCGGGAACCACGTTCGGTTTCAATTCGACCTCTAAATTGCTAAATCTGTCTCTACTCACCGGTTGGACTGTAAATTCAGTATACCTGGCTACTCACAACCTCCGGTTTATTACTTTTTATGGAAACTAGCTCAGCAGTAGTTCACTTCAGAGAGAGCCAGCGGGATAAAAAGTAGAAAGAGGCGAATATAATAGTTGAGAATTTAGCGCGATGCGTGAACTAATTCCGAACAGCCAGTGAGATGGTGGTTAGACGGAACTGCAGGAGCAAAACTCCCACCACGCCAGCGACCGAAACCAGAAAAACACAATTTTTACCCGAACGAAAAGCCTCCTGCTTCCTTACAAAAAGCGAGAGGAGCAGAACCCCCACCCCCACCACCCACTAGCTCCTGTCCTCTTCCCAAAAAAAATTCCCCAAATCGAGCCGCCGAAGCCCGAACAAACTATCAGGCGTACGTAGGATTAAGAGCCGAGGCAGAGCAGCCGGCGAGTGATGACCGCCGACGTGGCGTGCTGCGGGCCCAAGTTCTGGGCTTACTTGATGGTCAGCGTCGGCCTTGTGATGTTTGCTGGGATCATGTCGGGCCTCACTCTCGGCCTCATGTCTCTTAGCCTCGTCGACCTCGAGGTCCTCATCAAGGCCGGCCAGCCCAAAGACCGTCTCAATGCCGGTGATTCTCCTTAAATTTTGTGTGTCTTGATTGTCTCTGCTCTCTCTCTCTTTTTTATTTTTATTTTTATTTTATCATTTTACCTTCTGTTCTTGCTCAGCTAAGATCCTGCCTGTGGTCAAGAATCAGCACCTGCTGCTCTGCACTCTGCTAATTGGGAATTCTCTCGCCATGGAGGTTTCCTTTTTCCTTTTTCTTTTTATTCCGCCCCTCTCTCCCTACAGTTAATTGGGATTTTTCTTGGGTCTGATTGAACTGTGGCCTGCAGGCGTTGCCGATATTCCTTGATGCGTTGGTTCCGGCTTGGGGGGCTGTGCTGATATCAGTGACCCTAATCCTTACGTTTGGCGAGGTAAACGAACCTTGATTCGCCTGTTTATTCGTTTTGAATTTGGAATTTGATTGTTGACGGCTCTTGGAGGGTTTTGGGGTTTTGTTGTTATTTAGATTATTCCGCAAGCTGTCTGTTCGCGGTATGGATTGAGTGTGGGAGCCAAAATGGCTGGGATTGTGCGTGTGCTTTTGTTGGTGTTTTTCCCAATTGCTTATCCCATCAGCAAGGTGAGTACATAGCTTATTTATTTATTTATTTCTAATTTTTCTCTACAACCGTGGGTATATTTTCATTCTTTGTGGAGAAGTTTGAGAATTTAATTGGTAATTGAATGTTATTCCGTTAAATCCCCTTGATCTCCATCTATGTGAATCATAAATGTTTGGGGGTTTGATTTTTGTTGGTAGTTTTCTTCAAACTATGCTGCAAAATAGCAGAAAGCTCCGTGCTTAGAAATGTTAAACATAGCTGACGTCATTAGCTCATACAATCTCCCTGCAAATACCATGAGTCATTCTATGCTGCTGTGTTGGATTGACCTCGTCGCGGTAAGTATATGCTTGTGAAAGGAGAACCATGATGAAATTGAGGAATTTATATTGAGAATAGAAGTATTGGATCAGAACGTTTCCTGTTATTAGTTTGAAGTTTTTTTGTCTGTTTATAGAAAGATAAGGTGACAGAATAAATTCATGAAAAAAGTGAAGCTGTGTCTTTTACATATGAGGCTGTTAGCTCTTCCCTAGGTTGCATGTACATGATTCATGCAATTGATAGGTATCAGCGTATAGTATACTGGTACCTGTTAGCCATATTAAAAATGATATCCTCAACGCATATCACCTCATGAAAAACTTAGTTTATGTACTATTTTTTCCCCATATATTGTTGTTATATGTGAAAAAGTTGAAGAAAAGTTGTTTGGGAATGAATGAGAGAAAATCATGGGAATGAATAAAAGAATCAATTAGATTAATTAAAAAGTTGCAAGTAATTGCTGTTGTTTGAGTAATTCTTATAAATCAGAAGTACCTCTTGCGTGTAGAAAATCAGAATGTAACTATTTTGGAATAACTCACAAGATAATCAATTTGATGTATGGAAGAGTTATGATTCTATGAATAATAACTATGATTTGACTATTTGCGTACCCTTGAAGGAATCACAATATATACAGTTAAAATCACATGTAACAGAACATGCGTATCATTTTACACGGTCTGATGGACGTCTGATGGACAGATGTCCTTCTACTACGCGAGAACAAAAAATATACAGTTTTTGTGAGAAATAGAAAAAAAAAACTATGCAGTGGAAAACTACCAGTCATACTAGTAATAAGCGTAATATAAATACTAAAATTAGTCATCATAAACATAAGAAGGACCTGTTGCATTGAATCACAGTTGTGTTGAAAAACATATAAAAGAATATCCGGATTCCAGAAAATCCAAGGAGACATGAAGCGAACAATCTAGATGGATGTTTCTTTGTAGTATTTACATGCATTATGCAAATTCATAGGCATTGATTAATTAAAAAAATGGATACGATGCAAAAATCTACACCACTATCATATTTTTGAGAACAGAGACAACACAATGCAGGTATCCATGGAAATTAATATAGTCACAAGTTTGAAAAGTTTAATATCACAACTGTTGTTTGATATGAAAAGAGGTCTCACGAGGATGAGGTCTCACGAATATTTACGCTCCATGAGATGCAATAAAATATAAATATTGAAGGTACCATTAACTAGCGTTAAAAGACATAATAAATTTGGGCCCCATTAACTAATTTCAAGGTCTTATCCCTGCATTAGCTTCTAGTGTGTTGCCTTCAATTGTCGTCTGGTGGCAACTCATGACTCAAGCATGCATATATATTATTATATTATTATATTATTAGTGTAAGTTACCTATTGCATAACTGGATCCTATTGGGATTCTCTCTTGGATTTGGATTAATATTTAGTCTGAATACAAAGGTGGAAAATTTTAAAAGGGAAAGCATATATGAATATTCCACAGAAAAATCTTTATCATACTCATAAAGTTCAAATCCAAATCAAGTATTTTTTTTTAAATGTAAACCTTTGATCTGCCATTTTTATAAATAATTGCAAGGCATGATGAATTCAAGATTTCGATCTTAAGTTCGGAAGACTAAAACCAACGTGACTGAAATGGGCTCTGTGCTCTCTATGTTTCTAAGTAGTTACATAATTTAGCTGTCATTTTTTTCTTATGCCATCTGTTGACTGCAGCAACGTTTATTTTTTCTGCTGAAATTATCCCCAATAAAAACTTTGGAACACTTCTAACGAATGAAGTCGGGTTTAGTCTGTCATTTGACAGATCTTGTTTGAATATTACAACACCTGTTTGTCTTCTTTACTAACTTGTGCAGCATATTCCTGTGGCCACTACTTGCAAAACTAATCTGACATGTATGACCAGGGATTGGACTGGTCTTTTTTTTCCTGGTTAAGACTGTATTCTCCCTATCGTTTCTGTTAATTTGCTTTTTAATTTTATTTTATCTTTTTGTTTTTGAAAGTGATTAAATTTTGGTATCGTGCAGCTATTGGACTGGCTGTTGGGAAAGGGACACTTTGCACTAATGCGAAGGGCTGAGTTAAAGACGCTAGTGGATATGCATGGAAACGAGGTTGCTAATATGCATGCTTATCAATTCATATTTTAGGAAACCCGCATGTATTATGCTGACCACATTAGCTCAATATGCCTAATGGTGATTGCATAATGACCTATTCTGGTTGTCGTTAATCTGTTCTAAACAAATTTAAAATCTAATGTCTAATTGCATAATGACCTATTCTGGTTCTTGTTAATCTGTTCTAAACAAATTGAAAATCTAATGTCTAAGAAGGAACCTTCACATCAACTGATTTAGGAAGCATATGACATCATTAGAGGCCCAATCTGCATAAATATGAGGTGCAATTTACTATAGATATCTGCGCACCCAAAGGGTGATCCTTGGTCCGTCCATAAGGTGTATTTGTTCTAACCAGGATATCAGTGCGCAAGTTGTGGAAGAAGCATCTGGGTCCTCCTCTTTCTGTTATCTTTTTTGCCCGAACGTTGCTATTTGTCCTATTGAAGAGTGATTAGCTAGTATAAAAGCGACAAAGATATGATAAATGTTAGATTACAATAAGTCACAACTCTCAAAATATTAATAGACTATGGTGATTCGGATAGCCAATTTGTTTTTTTTAATACAGAAGAGAGGATCCAAATCAGTGGTGAAGTTAAGGTTACTTTCTACGCTCAATTGGCTACCGCAAAATTCGTAGAAGCACATTATTGCCGAGATCATAGAAAGATCAATCCATACTATTGCGGGATCAACTTGTTTAAATGGCAAATAAGCATTTGGAGATAAGAACAAGAGACATCTTAATCGTTCCTTCTTCTGTTCTTTCCTTTAGGATATAGTAGTGGAGTGGGGCGGTTGGAGGAATTGCTGGGACGGTCAAGACTGCACAACTCACCTTCTCAGATTTTGTAATGTTGTGAGCCTCATAGATTGGACTACATATCTTTGTTTTTTGAGCGTGAAAAATTCCCAGTAGACAAGTGACAGGTAATATTTATTGTATGAGATAAAATAGGTTGCTCTAGTTGAGGATAGGGTGAGGGAGAATCAGTTGTGATGATTTAGACAAGTGCAATGGAGACTGTCAATTCAGGAGCTCATATGACTATAGTTTAACCTAAAAAAACCTTGATGTAAGGAGCATAAATATTGATAGCATAGTTCATTTCACAGAGGGAGGGCCTTAAACGTAATGAAAGAGAAATTTGTGAGCTGATCCAGAAAGATTGGTATAAAATCCTTTCTACTGTTCGTGTCATTGGTGTGGGGCCTTTAAAATATGTCTTCAACATTCCATTCATTTCCAGAAATATATGACAATTAAAAAGGATAATTTTCATGTTTTATTGTGGGACAAGAAATATACCAAGTCTTATAATTGACCCTTTTTATGTCTGGATGTAACCATCATGCCATCTATACTTTAAATGCTCAGGCGACTACACTTTCTGTACTTTTAGTTCATTTAGAGTTTTAATGTTATAATCACTTTTTGTTTTTTATCGTAGCATAGCTTTTGTCACTCATCAAGAGCTGAAATGACAATGCCCCCCCCCCCCCCCCCCCCCCCCCCCAAAAAAAAAAAAACCCCTCCAAAACAGATTACCACCCTAAAACAAGTAAATATAGGTACACCTTCACGGCAATAATAGCCACCACAACCACCCTCCTCAAATACCAAAATTCCCCTGATATAGCAATGTGTTCAGATGATAGGGATAATGAAAACAACTACTTCAGTGAAACATAATTTCCACATCTTATTCTACTTTTAGGTTTAAAAAAAATTTCTGGTAAGTTTCTGTAGTGTTGACTTGAATTACAGACCATGGTGATGTGTAGCTCTGTCGTTAAACTAGTTGGTTTTCTTGGAATGATGAGTCGGGTTTGATTAAAAATTAGTATATATATCATTCGTTGATTCATAACATGAATTGGGGGTTTTCTAAAGGCTTGAAAAGTCTGTTATGTAGAATAATTACTTGAAGCTTCGTTGAAACATAACTTGAATCCAAACTTTTGAAATTCTAACGATTTTATGCATTTTTATTATTTTTCCTGTAATCTTCCAGATTAATGTAAGTTTATGTATCTCAACAGATGTAAGCTTAAGCAATCTTAGTTCTTCTACTTCTCTGACTTTTTGCAAGACAGGTGTATCAGATTGAATGCATATCTGCAAATTATGCTTGATATTTTATTTAAAACTACATATTTATCCTAACTCTTACGTGCTCAAATTGATTTTAGGCAGGGAAGGGTGGGGAGCTAACTCATGATGAGACCACAATTATTGCTGGAGCCCTGGAATTGACCCAAAAGACTGCTAAAGATGCTATGACGACAATCTCTGAAACTTTTTCCCTTGATATAAACTCTAAGCTTGACATGTATGTGATTTGATCATCATACTAATGGTTTCTATCTTCCTTTTCACTGTACTTTTTTCACTGCACTAACTTTTCTTTCTTACTAGGCACACTATGGGTCTAATAATGAGTAAAGGGCATAGTCGTGTTCCTATATATTCCGGAACTCCAGATAATATTATTGGCCTTATTTTGGTGAGCTTTAAACTACCTATAAGTTTGTATACATTAGATGTAATGGGCATTCATCTAATATCGTTGGATGTACTATTTTGTTAAATATCTGTCTTGTATGTCCCAAACAAAGATCATTGCAGAATATTGAGAAATCTCATGCATATGGGGATAACTGCTCTTTGGGCCCTGGCAGAATAATTAGCTTGGTCTTTTTACATATAAAATATTCATTTTAATGCTAAATGAAGGAATGGAGAATGTATATAGCTGTTTGTTTCACTCTCTAGAAACTCTTTCCATTTTCTTGCGCGGTCTTCCTTACTGCTGCTGCTGCTACCATTTTTCATCAGAGGCTAGCTGCTACCATGGTTCATCACAGACTTATAGAGTTAGGTTTATATATACTTCATCATTCATAATTAGTTGTCAACACGGACTACCTTCTTCAAGCACTGTTATGATGACTGCTGTGTGTATGGCGAGTTTAATTCCTTTCTGTAATCAGTAAGAAAATTACAGGTATTTTAGGAAGTGATTGGTACATTGCATTCCATAATGCTGTTTTTGGTTCAAGTGCCGTCACCTTATTTGGAGCAGTGTTTTTACACCAATAAGGTTCCTTGATACACATTTATTTCCTTTGTAAATTTGGCTAAAGCTTAGCTTGGTTTAACTCACTGATGCCTTTTGTTATGTGTATGCGCTTGCTCCACTCACATTTTTCTTTGTTTCCTTTATATAACATCATTATAAATCCTTTGTTTTCTTCCCTTTCATTGAACAAACTATTTCTTCTTGACCTTCTATGGCTAGAAATCTTTATTAGGAGTTAGAAAGTATTCTTCCGCTATTGGTAAATTAAGAATTATGGGTAAGATGACAAAACTTCAATTGGAAAGATTCAATAGAAGCAGATGCAAGATGATTTCAAGCTATACATTTAAATGATCAAGATTCCTCTGTGTGCGTGCGCGCATATCTTTTTTCACTTTTTTTTAGGCAAATCATATTTCCTTGGATTGATAATGTAATTCTGTCTTCCTTCCAGGTTAAGAATCTGATTACTTGCCGCCATGAAGACGAGGTTCCCATTAGGAATGTTACTATAAGAAAAATTCCTAGGTATGCGTTTGTCCTAAATACAGATCAGAAGTTTTTTTTACTTATTCAAGGATAGCTTGTGGTAAAGACTGGAGCATTACTATACAGTCATTAGGATAAATTATACACTAACTCCTATTTTCCATCAAATATTTTCCATCCTTAAGTACTCAAATTGTTTTTATGTTTGCACATGTAATTAAGTTCTCAAGTTGGTAGGCAATACTCAATTTAATATTTGAGCTATGCCTTGTGTATTATTTAATATTTATGATATGTAGTTATCACATCTCCATTTGAAACACATTTCTAGAAAGATCTTGTTGCCTTATCAATAATGGTAATGCTTGGTTTTGATGTTTTTAATAGCATAATTGTCATTTCTATGTTCTGGGTCAAACTTCAGTATTTTATTAATGTAAGATTGCAACCGATAACGTCTGATTTATCATTTACCGTCTGATTTATCATTTACCGTTTGTGTAGTCTCCTTGTTAAATGAGTGGATGCATCAGCTGAAAGCACATTTCTTGGACAAGTCTGATCTTATCTTGTATAGGGTGATTTTGTTTCTTGCTTTTTGTAACACAGACATCACTATATGGTTCAGGATATGTAGGAATTTTGTCAGCAAAAGCAAATATTATGTGATCCTTCCATGCGCATGCAAGTGGGCGGGAGGAAGCATGTGATTTTGCCTTTTCCAAGCTAAGTCGTAAAGATAAATCACCTTGCAATTTAATGGATGGTTTCCTAACTGTTGAATCATGTTCCCCTATTTATGAATATGGTATACAGGCATAGCTAGCTCATGTCCTAGGAAAAGATAAAGAAAACTAAATAAAGGTTGTATGCACATTTCACATACATCATCTATCGATGTCTACTTTTCCAATTGACTGGTCTCCTATGTCTTATGCACCACATTTTTGAGTTGGATGTTATTGTAACATTGTGAGTAAATGCTAATACAAATTCATATCCTGACAAATTCAGTTTTATTTTGGGAAACAAAATTTATAGAATCCCATAGCCTTTTTTTTTTAACTCGAAGCCAATAAAATTTATCATTCTGATTTAAGAAGCTTGGACATGGACACGGCATGACAGGACATACGGTAAGCCATAAAAAGAACATATTAAATTCTAAAATAGTACAAATGTAGTAGGAATTGCATGGAAAGAAGTCTGCACCTGTGCCTGTATTAACATGAGACAATCTGACAGTTCACATTTGTCTTTCATCAATTTTCATTCTTCAAAAACCTTCATCAATAGCAATTATGCAGCAAGAATTATTGTGTACGAATCATGTGTTCAGGAAAGTTGGGATGGAAGTGTGCATCCTTACATCGATTACAACATGGTGCAGTGCCAGATTTCTTGTCCCATAAATTTCCATTCGTTACACGACCTTTATCAATAGAATCGATACTTGCAAGAGTTTTTATGTCTCTATCATGTCTTCAGAGTGGCGTGATTTGGAGATAAGAGTATCTGTGCTATATGTGTTTCTATGCATTGCGCAACCTTCATCTGCTAACCCCTGGATTCTGTGTTCAGTTTAATGTTCAGCCATGAGATGCCATCTTTGAACTTAAGTATCAAAGAATAAAGTAAATTCTCAGGAACTAATTATATAATATTAAAAATCACGGTTTATAGCTGTATTTCTTTATGAAAACAATTTCTTTTCCGACCTCCTCTTACATGCCCAGGTAATAATTTGTTCTTTCGACCAGGGTATATGGTGATCTTCCACTTTATGACATACTGAATGAATTTCAGAAAGGTCACAGTCACATGGCTGTGGTTGTGAAGCGCATGAAAGATACTGAGGCAAATATGGAAAAGAGCAAGAAGGATATATCAGAAAATGGAGGCCATCAAAGTAGGAAACATCTTCTAGGTGATGGTATTACTGGTATGATTCATGGTAACCACTTCATTTGTGTAGTTTTTCACTTGAGTTAACCATTTAATATCCGAGACAGTTAGCTCTTGATCCGTATAGAGTCACAAATGCCTAAATAAGTGCAAATTTGAGCTTTACGGCAATTATTCTGCTAAAGTCCAAGATATGGATCTCAATTTGTTTCAGCTGAGCATTTGGATATCATTGTGAATGCATCTGCCATGAAGGGTAATGTTAATGGATCTCGAAGTCCTGTGCTAAGAACCAATTCGGAGAAGCACGGAGATGTTCGATCACAGATGAAGAAGGCAGACCGAGGAAGACATAGTAATATTCTAGATGTTTCGGAAGCTCTTCCTAGCTATTCAATGGATGAGGAAGTTGTAGGGATCATAACAATGGAAGATGTTATGGAGGAATTGCTACAGGTTGTTAATTTTCTGGTGTAAATTACTTTTGATAATAATTCCAGCAATGATAATATTATTATATTATTCATTTAAATTTCATTGGGCTATAGTAGTTTGTTATATTTAATGTTATATTTAATACTATTTGTGCTTTAGAAATTTAAACAACCGTAGGTACATATTTGAAGAAATATTTTGACTTGTTAGTCTTTCATGTGATACATATGCCATTTATTTGTCAAGAACATACACTTGTAAAGCAGATCCTTTGCCAAATAGATATGTCTCAGATTAGGATGATCAAGTTTTTCTCCAAGAAATATTTTGGGTGATCAAGAACTATTTGCTTGCCTTAATTTTAGCATTAGATACAGTAATTCTTTGTTTAAATTGCATCTGCAGGAAGAAATACTGGATGAAACCGATGAGTATGTAGACGTTCACAACAAGTGAGTTTCCTTAATTCGAGTTTTGCATTTTCCTGTGGCTCCAACATATCTGATGTAGCTTTTTGATTTTTCTTCTACAGGATTAAAATAAACATGCTACCCTCAAAAAGGTCCTCATCAAGATCTCCAAAAGCTTCACCTCTATCTTATTTTCAGCGTCGAACTCCAATGGCATCTCCACTTTCTCCACATAATTATACTTCTATATTGCATTCACCTGTCTCTTCATTTGCTCAAACTCTTGGTGCATTACCAACCATTTCAAGTATTGGAAACTCAATACCAAGCTTACCATCTGATCAGACACATGCTGGTCAAAGTTCGCCATCTTCACATCAAGTATGTCCACTATTTTTAGCCCTTTCCTATTTACCGTTCTATTTTAGTTTGATGTAGAATATACTATTTTTTTTATATTTTTAGAATATATTTTTTGCTTCCAATCTGTCCCACTTCCGCCTTTAACATGAGCATACATTCTTTTTAAATTAGTTGAATGATAATGTTAAGAGGCTGGTGCTGCTAATTTTGTGTGTTTCTTAGGTACATATTTTCCATACTTCTCCGTACTTCATTGAGTACTTCATATTTTCATCTTCTCGGAGGCACTGCGAACTTTAGCAAGCTAAACTTTTTATATATTAGCTATTGTTCCTCTTGCTGATTAGTCATGATTTGACTTGATTTATCATATGGTATTTCATTTGACTGATTAAAGAAAAGTGTAGAGAGTTATTTTCATAAACTATTTAATGAGAATATATGACATGAGAACATAGGATATATTTAAATAAGGCAATGCATGGTAGGAACTATAGTTATTGTTGAGAAATTAAAATTAGTGACATGAAGGATTCTTGCTAAGACGTCATACGTACAACTTAGAGCTAATACTTCCAATCAGTCCACTGGCTCCATCTTCGAATTTGGACAATAACTCGTAGTACATGAAACTGATTGAAACAATGATTTTAATGTAAATAGATGAAATAAAATAGATAAAATATGTATTACATTTTGGCGAAAAATATATGAAGATTTGAACTATATGGTGGTGCAAGAGCATTTTCTTCCCATGCAAATATCCATTCCTAGCAAATTTATTAGTATGCTTGAAGTTTGCCTAAGCCCCAGAACAGTGGTAGCACTAATGATTTTTTCCCCAAAAAATCATCTGCTCGTTCCTCGCCACTAGCAGCATTGGTTGCTTTTCTAATCTGTCAGACATGTATAAATTAATTCAGTTTTTTTAACATCCTCATCTTTGATTAAAGTTTTCACATTTCGGTCTAACTTCAGATTAACTGGTACTATACCATTGTATCTGCTGCCAGCATCCGAAGACATACAATTGCTTACTCTTAAAATGTCTACTTGGCCATCCATTACATTTCAGGTGGATGAGCAATAATAGGAGCCTTTAAACTCGTACTTTGAGGAAGACAGTTGTTTAATTTGAGATTTGTTCTACAGCTGAAACTGGCTTCAACAGACAAAACTAGATATTCAATAATAATTGTCTTCTTAGCAGCAGTTATGCAAATCTTTAAATTACTTTTTCTTTGAACACCAGTCCTAATTTGTTTTGTGATCCCTGCTAAATTGTTTCTATAACAGATTGCCCGAAAGTCTTACGACAGGCTTCATCACAAGAATGAAGAATGTTGACATCTAGAACTCGTCAGAGTCTAGTTATATAAAGTCGTCACACTAATAGTTAAGTAAACTATAAAGTTAACTGTAAGATTATCTGGCTATTGGCCAAGGCATCTACTACTCTGTATCGCCGTTAAGGGATATAAGTGTGGCATATTGTTTGATTTTTGCCAATGCGTACTCCGGCTGCGTTTCTTTACAAGAGGGCATCATACTTGTGTAGGTATTTTATGTAAGAGTTTACATCACGCTGTAGAATGTCCACTTTTGGGATGGCTTTTGTACTGAAATAACTATAGCGAGTTTCTATGTAAGAGTTTCTTATCGTGCTGTAAATATGTCCGCATTCCTGGTGTAAGAGCATCTCCAAGGGATCCTTACAATGTCCCTTAATCTAGGGGGAGTTTTAAGGGAGGGGGAGGTTCTCTTCCAATGGTTCCCCCTTAAAAGTCCTCTTACCCCTTAATTATTCATATTTAGTGTTTTAATTTTATAGATTAAGATTTAATTAAATATATGGTTTATTTATAAATGAATAAATAATTAAATATTAATAACTAAAATTAAAAAATAATTAATTTAAAGTAAGAAATTATCTTATATAATTATTAAATTAATTAATCATATTAAAATTTAATAAATAATTAATTTATATAATAATTAATTTATATAAATCATGTTAAAAGTATTAATTATACATTAACTATATATTAACTAAATTTAATTAACCATACATTAACTTCATTTAAAAAAAATATTAATATAAAATTATAAGGAGAAGGTTAAGGGACTTTAACCTTCCCCTTAATTTGGGGAGGGAGTTAAGGGGTTTGGGGTGAAGGGGAAAGTTTTCCGGCCCCTTGGAGCACCTTCCCCTTCATTCTCCCTTAATCTAGCTAAGGGGCCGGATTTTTCCGGCCCCTTGGAGATGCTCTAATTCATTTCAGCAGGAGAGGGAAGGACACGGCGAGTCTCTGATAGCTCTCACATATTATTGTTAGGTGTAAGATATCGTTTCTCTTTCAAAATTGAATATGTGCAATTGGAACATTAAAATATTTTCTCCAACTATTTTATCGACTATGGTAAATTTTTGAGGAAATTTGTTGTGAGCTTTAATTTAAAAAGCTTGTAGTGTTGCATCCTGATCTTCTAGTAGGTATCAATCCTTGGTCATTGACACCTTCAACGTGGTGTCTTGCATCCGTTCCGTCTCTTTCACTGACCACGCATGACTAATATTTTCTTTATGCATCTTTGAAAGTATCTCAATTCTCAAGAACCTTGAAAACATTGGTTAATTAGAAGTTTAATAACTAGCTCCTATCCTTGTAGAATTAAGTTGGTTTCCTAAAAGAGCACTGTACATATAGAAGAATCAAAGGAAGCTTCTGCTTATGTGGGATTTTTTTGAATTTGACTTTTGATGTACCTTTTGCAAATAACATCAAAAGGTCTTGAGAAAAAGAAGGATGATATACGTTGGGAGATCCTTCACTTTGGGCAGGAAGTCATAAAGGAAGCTGCTCCCCGCGTCCCTTGGTTCACCACCCCAAGACTCCGTCGTCAATATAATGCTACAAATCAAGGAATTTAATCGGAGTCTAGAAGTATAGCAAGTTAATAGCAAAATCCTTGACTGTTTCTCTCTTAGACACTTTTATCCTAGAACGACATAATATTATACTTCGATTGATCTTTAAAAGAAAAATGCGCACATAGAAGGGTTGTATATATATAAAAGAGAACTTGGGAGTTGGAGTATTCCGTGGAGCATTGAATTTTATTTTTAATTTTTTAAAAAGAAAATATCTGTTCCTGTGGTTTATCAATAGTAAAGAATAGTACTGACTCAAGAAGCATTACAGTTTTATGTTTTCTTTTGATTGATAATACGTCCCATCATCTTTGACGCAACAAGAACGCAAGATAGGAAATTTTTTCCAAGTTGAATATACTCTCAAAGTACAAAAACCTGCTTTACGGCTATAAAATCAAAATATAAATAGTTAAAAACCCTTAGAATGCCTAAACAAAAATAACTAGTGACTCGGACAAAACATAAAGATTGAGAACAAAATAATATATAAACTAATTCAACTACGAGTGAAATAACGGTCCTATAACAAAAATAACCTCGTAACAATCCTGAACAAAGGACTTCGTCGAAAACAATGAATTTACTTGAATTTCACATTGTAAAACTCAAGAAACACTTTCTGTAGACTTTTGGATCACCTCAATTGAACATCTGGATCAAAAGTTATGGATGTTTGAAGTTTAGGTTCACAAAAGAATCTCTAGATTATGATATGCATGATTAGGATGCGCATCGCTCTTCATAAAAAGAATGACAGTGGACGAAGCGCTTATATGGGCCTTCTAAATAGTAAAAGACAACCCGATCGAGCGTTGTTCTCCCATGAAAAAAAGGGAACTACAAAATGGATATGCATCATCTCCACTATAAAAGGGTAGTGAAGAGAATTTTACTTTTGTCTAGTGAATTGTGACTCCTCCTAAAGTTAGTTTTATCATATTTCATAATTTGCTCTCATTCCTAACTTAAAGTCATGAAAGACGAATCACAACCACTCACTAAACAATTCAATTGATGCGATAAAAATAATGATCTCACAACTAATTAGTGGAGAGGATATGAATCCCTAAAAAATTGGGTCTATTTAATTTCTAGGTGGAACAAGAACTATACTACACAAACTAGACCGCTTTAGTAAAAAAATTCAAAGATATATACACAAAAAATTATTCCTATGATTGTGTAGGGAATACAAGGTTAACAAAAGACAAAATAATCATTTGACTAAGACCTATAATTATTATTCATACTTTTCTATCTGCACACCATATAGTGACTTATCTATACTACTTTATTAAAACTTAGTAAGGGTAGGAAAAGTTTGAAGGACATGATAAAATTGTCTTTCATCTCACTAAAAATATAAGGACAATTGCGCCATTTCACATATTTTTAAAAATTTCTCTTTCTTTATTTCTAGAACTTTCTCAAGCATATTATAGAGCTTAATAATTAAATATCTATTAAATTATATATTATAAAAGAATAAAATATGAAATAATATAATTCTCTTTCATGTAAATAAATACAAAAGATTAGCAGCAACTATAATTTCAATATAATCAAGTATAAATATGTCAAAACCAATTATGAATAAGATAAGACAAAATATTACATAGTAAATGAACAAATATTATAAAAAAAACCTTAGAACCATCTATTATACATTAAGATATTAAAATGACTCTTTTTATATAAAAATTAGAAGAGTTAAACTTTAATGTTGATTGCACTTGCAATAATGTTTGTATCGAAACAAAAGTTCGAGTTATCATTTCGTTTGAAGGATTAAAGAAAGTCGCCCTGGTGGCAATTCTTTTTCTAATTAAATACAAACCTTCTTATATTGGACGGACCTAAAAGACTATCAACCAAGTAGGACCCTTTTTTTTATTTTTTGCTTGGGGAGCAAGCTTCTGGAAGGCAAAAGTAAACGGATTTCTTTTTGTGGACAATTCACTGAAAACAAGTAAAATTAAAAAAAAACAGAAGGAAAAAGATGTTTCATTCGATTATGAAATTATCACTGGCACCGACCAAATTAACCAAGAAAACATGAGAACCTCGGAAAGCTTGGCGAAGGCGATGGATCATGATGACTCCGCAGAGTCAAGTCAACGCCCAGCCATTCTAGTATTGACTGTGGGCTGCGATGGGTCCATT